>JAQQTO010000063.1:35595000-35765000 GCA_029884595.1 Ormosia semicastrata
GAGAAGAAATATTTGGAAGCTTGGATTACATCAAGAAACCAAAGGATTGGTTGCAGAAGATCAAGTCCCAAGTTCTTCAAGAATAGGTTATAGGACTTAGATCTTATGTAAAGATAAATAGGAATCACACTAAGCTCAAATAAGTTTTTAAATCTTTAAAAAATTTTCTTACATTCTAAAATGTCCAACAATTATGTTTTGAAAAGCTAGTCTTGGTGGTAATTCAAATTTATGAAAAATAACCAAGTTTGTGTTTTGCAAAACTGACCTTTGATTACTCTTTTGATCATAACTTTCAAAATACTTTTGAGTTTTGTTTTGAAATATATCATATGAAAATAGACTCAAATATCTTTCTAATGAGTGGTTGTGAGAATCCGTGTGTTGTATGCTATTTTAGGAATGTTAATATTGTATCTCTTACTTATTTAGAATTAGAATCTGTATTTATTTTTGTAATTAGTCAATCCCTCAAATCAAGGGATCTAGAATTAAGGAAGGAAACAATCTGTATTTATTTTTGTAATTAGTCAATCCCTCAAATCAAGGGATCTAGAATTAAGGAAGGAAACATCAGTTGTTTCCTAAAATAGTTGCTAGCACCTGTGTATATATTGCATATGATTGATCAATAATATGTGAGAGTTCAAATCCTATTTTCTGATTCTGACATGGTATCAAAGCCCTCGTTCTAAGGGGGCCTGCTTCCGCAACACAACCCTACAACTGTTAGCCTTCATTGCCGACGCACAAACATTTCAGTTAGCCTTCATCGCCAACACACCCTACCCATTGGTTAGCCTTCATTGCTGACCTTTCTCCCAGTCGCACCTTTCTCCATTCATTCGGCCTTTATTGCCATCAGTGATGACAGCCTTCATACCTCACGATGTCTAACATAGAGGGCGAAGTTCTGAACATAGAGAAGGGAACGAAGGATACCCAACCCCACCAACCTGGAGAATTACAAACTATCCATGCTGCCTATTGACTAAATGGGAAGAACTACTTGAAATGGTCCCAACTTGTTCGGACGATGCTGAAAGGGAAAGGGAAACTGAGCCACATCACGGGGATTGGACCAAAATAGGGAGACCCCAAGTTCGACGCATGGGATGAGGAAGATGCTATTATCATGGCTTGGCTGTGGAACTCAATGATTCCCGAACTCAGCGATACCTACATGTTTCTCAACACTGCAAAGGAGGTTTGGGATGCAATAGAGCAGACCTACTCTAAAGCCAAGGATGCGGCCCAGGTATATGAAATCAAGGTACAAACAGTGGTAGCAAAGCAAGGGAATAAGACTGTTACTGAATATGTCAATCAGCTAAAGTCCCTATGGATGGAACTAGACCTTTATAGAGTGATCAAGACCAAATATTTAGAAGATGCCACAATTCTCAAGGAGTTTATTGAGCAGGACAGGGTTTATGATTTCCTAGTTGGCTTAAATTCTGAATTTGATCAGGTCAGAATTCAAATTCTTGGGAGACAAACGCTTCCATGCTTCAATGAAGTGGTGGCCATAGTATGAGGAGAAGAAAGTCGAAGATGCTTGATGCTAGAAACTCCCAATATGGATAGCTCAGCCATGGTGACTGAACGTATTAATGGAGAGCCTGCAAATGGTGGGAAGAAGAATGATGGGCTGTGGTGCACATATTGCAACAAGCCTCGCCACACTCGCGAGAAGTGCTGGAAATTGAATGGAAAGCCTCCTACCCGTGAGTGGAGTCAGAAAGGGGGAGCTTTCAAGAAAAATGGGCATGTTAATGTTGCAGTAAGCGACACTAGTGGTGGGAATAAGCCTGAATCTAACAACCTGAATCAGGGCGAGATAGAAAGGGTGAGGTCTTTCCTTAACAACTTGGAAAAAACTTCAGGTACTTGTACTTTAGCATGTGCACTTTTGTATCAGCACAACAAAATGAGATAGCTGAAAAAAAGAATGGGCACCTTCTTGACCAAACACGTGCACTTTTGTATCAGCATAATGTTCCTAAAACCTTTTGGGGGGAAGCTGTTCTTACAGCAACATACTTAATCAATAGACTTCCTTCCAAAGTCCTAGGTCTAAAAAGTCCAATGAACACCCTTTCTACCTTTTACCCAAATATCTCCATTACAAATAACCTTACCCCTCGGATTTTTGGGTGTGTATCCTTTGTCCATGTCCATAGTCAAGACAGAGGGAAACTTGATCCTAGGGCCCTTAAATGTGTGTTTGTTGGGTACTCGTCCACTCAAAAGGGATATAAATGTTATCACCCTTCTTCCAAAAAATTTTTTGTTTACCGGGATGTCACCTTTCATGAAGCTCAACCCTATTTCCCTCAACTTTATCTTCAGGGGGAGAGATTTAGGGAAGATAAGGATCTAGAACCCCCTAAGTTACCTGACTTGCCTAGTTTTGAGCCTAAAATCCTACCCACTGATACTGAATCTGATATGGAACCTGATATGGCTGAAACTGAACCTGAGATAGCTGCAACCGAATCTTCTGATGTAGCCAAGCCTGATGTGTGGTTTGGACAAAATCTGGTTTACAAAAAGAGGTCAGTGGCTGTTCCAAACTCTCTGCCAGTTCAGGAGTCCAACTCCAGCCCTTCTTCTGAGGTAATAAATTCTGATTTTGAAGCTTTACAGGATAAAACCGAGTCTCAATCTGTTGTTGATGATCTTGACCTTCCAATTGCTATTAGAAAAGGAACAAGAAAAGCCACTAAATAGCCCTTATACCTCCTCTCCAACTACCTCTCATTTAAGCATTTTTCACCCACTCACAAAGTCTTCCTAATTAACCTAAACACTACCTCCATACCCACTACACTATCTGAGGCATTGTCCAATGAAAAATGGAAGCAAGCCATGGATGTTGAGATGGAGGCCCTGGAGAAAAATAAAACATGGGAATTAGTTACTCTCCCAGGAGGAAAAAGGCCAGTTGGATGCAAATGGGTATATACCGTGAAATATAAAGCTGATGGGTCAATTGAAAGGTATAAGGCGAGGCTTGTTGCCAAAAGGTTCACACAAACCTATGGGATTGATTACTTAGAGACATTTGCTTTGGTTGCTAAAATGGACACAGTTAGGGTACTACTGTCTTTTGCTGCCAATAAGGGTTAGGATTTACAATAGTATGATGTAAAGAATGCGTTCTTACATGGGGAACTTGAGGAAGAAATCTACATGGAAGTGCCTCCAGGATATAGAAGAAATGTAGCTACTAACACAGTGTGCAAGTTAAAAAAGGCCCTATATGGGCTGAAACAAACTCCTCGAGCTTGGTTTGGAAGGTTTACTAAAGCTATGACTGCCTTGGGGTACAAACAAAGTCAAGAGGATCATACACTGTTCATTAAATATTCTGCCTCAGGGGGAGTAACAGCACTATTAGTGTATGTAGATGATATTATTGTGACCGGAGATGATAGGAGAGAACAGCAAGCTTTGAGTCAGTCTTTAGCCAAGGAATTTGAGATCAAAACCTTGGGAAAGCTGAAATATTTCCTGGGAATCGAAGTGGCACACTCTAAGAAAGGCATCTTCATATCACAACAAAAATACATAACTGATTTACTTAAGGAAATAGGTAAAATAGCATGTAAGCCTGCAAGTACTCCCATAGATCCAAGCTTAAAATTGGGGAATGCAGAGGAGGATGCTGTTGTTGATAAGGAAATGTATCAGTGCCTTGTGGGTAGGCTCATTTACTTGTCCCACACCAGGCCGGATATCGCCTATGCAGTGAGTCTAGTCAGCCAATTTATGCATAGTCCAAGAGAAACTCATCTGCAGGCTGCTCATAGGATTTTGCAGTACCTTAAGGGGACTCCGGGAAGAGGAATCTTGTTCAAGAGAAGTGGGAATATATCTCTTGAAGCTTATACAGATGCTGACTACGCAGGGTCGATTGTTGATAGGAGATCAACTACTGGGTATTGCACTTTTATTGGAGGAAATCTTGTGACTTGGAGAAGTAAAAAACAGAGTGTAGTGGCGCGATCTAGTGCTGAAGCAGAATTTCATGCCATAGCACAGGGTGTGTGTGAATTACTTTGGTTAAAAATCATATTAGAAGATTTGAAGATCAAGTGGGAAGAACCAATGAAGCTTTACTGCGATAACAAATCCGTAATCAGCATAGCGCATAATCCAGTCCAACATGATCGAACTAAGCACATTGAGGTGGATAGGCACTTCATTAAAGAAAAGCTTGACAGCAGTTTAATATGCACTCCATATGTGCCTACACAGGGACAACTTGCGGATATCCTCACCAAAGGATTGAATAGCTCCACATTCGAAAGAATTGTTTCCAAGCTGGGAATGGAAAACACCTATTCACCAGCTTGAGGGGGAGTGTGAGAATCCGTGTGTTGTATGCTATTTTAGGAATTTTAATATTGTATCTCTTACTTATTTAGAATTAGAATCTGTATTTATTTTTGTAATTAGTCAATCCCTCAAATCAAGGGATCTAGAATTAAGGAAGGAAACATCAGTTGTTTCCTAAAATAGTTGCTAGCACCTGTGTATATATTGCATATGACTAATCAATAATATGTGAGAGTTCAAATCCTATTTTTTGATTCTGACAGTGGTCATTTGCTTTAAATGGATAAGAAACGAAGAAGTTATGACCATTTAAAGTCAATTTTCAAAATCAGAGTGCAATAACCAATTATGGATTTTTTATAATCGATTATTCACCAAGTCAGGAGAATTTTTCATGTTCTTAAAGCTCCTAACCGATTAGGCAATTTACCTTATCAGTTATTGTGAAAGATAGGAGCATTTTTCATGTTTTGAAAGCTCCCAACCGATTAAGCAATTCATCTAATTGGTTATTGTAAAACTTAGGAACGTTTTTCTTTTTTTATAAAAGCTCCTAACCGATTAGGCATATCCTCTAATTAGTTATTATGAAAGTTAGAAGCAAAATGTTGAGACTTCTAACCAATTAGGCACTCCCTCTAATCGGTTAGAAGATAAATTTAAAGTCAATTTTTGAGACTCCTAACTGATTAGGAGCTCCCTCTAATTAGTTAGGAAATGCATTTGGAGTCAATTTTTGACTCCTAACCAATTAGGACAAATTTTCTAATCGGTTATCTAGGCAACCAGAACATACGCTTAACGGTTCTATTTTGAGCATACTCCTAACCACCACCAAAGGCTCTAAAATGCATTAGGCTATGAATACAAGTGTTTGGGCATCAAAGAAAAGTTGGAGAACAATTTGAAAATCATCCTTGAATATTAAATTCGTGTTTCACTATCTCTTTCTCCAATCCTCTATTTTTGAGCTATAAGTGTGTGAATCCTTTATATCCATAGAACTTCAATTTGTATTATCCACTCTTGAGAGAGTTTCATCTTATCTACACTTTATTTAATCTGTAAAGAGGGTGAAGTATCCCTCTAGATAAAAAGGTGAGGTATCCCTTGGTTGTAAAGAGGGTGAGGTATCTCTCAAAAGTTGTAAAAGATGATGTATCCCTATTTGAGGCTCAAGCACAAAGGGTGAGGTATCCCAAGGTGTGTTGAGTGCTCCAATTTGTAAAGGTCATCAAGCACCTGTTGAAACTTGAGGATATAGTAGAAAATCTCGATTGGTTTACTTGAGGACTGAACGTAGGCCACAAGTCGTTGGTAGCTGAACTAGGATAAATATTGTGTTTGTTCTTCTTAACTCTATCTCTTTACATTTGTGCTTTAACTATATATGCTTGAGTTGAACTTGATATCTAACTTATTTGCTTGATTTATCCTTTAACCCAAGTTGTATTTGAGAAATCTCTAATAGTTGTACCTTTGTTAAACTTATTCCACTGCATGTGTTGATTGAAAATATTAAAATGTATAATTTCTCAAAGGTGTTTTAAAAATTTGTAATCACTCAATTCACCTTCCTCTTGGGTGATGGTTGCCATGACTAACAAATCACATTTTTGGAAATTTAATATTATATAAAAAATTGTCTATACTCCAATGTCTTTTATTATTAATATTATCATTTTTGTGAATGCTTATTTTATTAAGGTTTTGATTATAACAAAACAATGACAAAGACCAAGTCTAAGGTAAGCTTCAAGGCAATAGATTTATAGGACTTAGGATCTTATTTGTGAAAAGTGATTATTTCATGAAGCTTTTGATGATAACAAAGCAATGGCCAAGACCAAGTCTAAGGGAAGTTTCAAGACAACAGATTTATAAAACTTAGGATCTTATTTGTGAGAATCGATATCTCAATAAGCTTAAACTAGTTTTGAAAAGTCCTTTATGAAATCTTTTAGTTGGTAGTTGTTGGTTTTGAAAAATCTAGGATGTTTTACATAAAATCATATTTTAAACTTGGGTTATGAAAATCTTATTTGAATCCTTGAAAAATCCAAGTTTTAGTTGTTGGTAATCTTTACAATGCTTGTTTGTGCTCAAAATTTGTTTTTAGAATGGTTGTAATCCATTACGAGTAGTTAGTAACCCATTACGAGAGTTCGTAATCCATTACAAGTTTGACAAAGAGCTTGTAATCGATTACCACTCCTTCATAATCCATTACGACCCTTCAAAAATCCATTTTCAACAAATCAGAAGCATGATAATCGATTACCATGCCTCTGTAATCGATTACAGCACATGGAAAAGACTTGTAATTGATTACAACTTGTAATCGATTACTAAGTGTCTTAAACACCCATAACTCGTTTTTAAAGCATAGTAATCAATAACATAAGCTTGTCATCAATTACCACACTTTTGACACTAGTAACTGTAACATCCTCCTTATTCTGTCAGTCTTAATAATTGATAAAGAAATTCATTAATACTTGTGTAATTTATCTATTAATTTTTTGTAATTTTTTGAGTTAGTTTGGGCATAATGATGGGGCACTAAACGTGAGGAATAACTCACAACAGCCTACAGATTAGCATAGATTACTTAAAAGATGTAAATAAATATGAAAAAATTATTTTTAGGACATAAATAATTAGAATGAGTTATGATAATTTTTGGAGAATTAAATAAATTAGTTTGTTATTTTTTTAATAAATAGAATAAGTGTTTAAAGATCAAATTAATTAGGAGAGTAGTTCAACAAATTATGAAAAATTCTAAAGTTGTTAAATAGAGTATGAAGATTAGTTTAAAAATGATTACCGGTTAGGGCAGATATCTATAAGCATATACGAGTTAAATTAGATTCGTATTAGTTACTTCCTTAAGGTTATATTAACTTGAGAAAAAGTAATAAAACCTAATAGCTATTAAATGATGTGTATAGGAACTTAATGAGATCCTAAAATTTTCTACAACACTTATGAAAGTTAAAAAATTCAATAATGAAAGATCAAAGTATCCCTAAGAGACAAATTCCTCACACCAAATGATAGCCACACATTTTGATCCTATCCTTTTATCTTTGCAGCACTTTCTTATCACTTTCCTCTCACTTTCCTTGTTTAAACAAGAGAAAACAAAGAAAGTAGAGAAAAAAAATGAAAAATATAGAGAGAAAGAGAAAAGGAAAGCAAGGAGAGAGGACCTCCATGGCAGCATCTTTGGACTCTTATATATGGCCCTTAGAGCCATCATCTCATTTATCTCTAATTATGAAACTTACTCCTTTCTTCAAGCTCTACATGTTAGTATAACTTTAATCACCATCAACTTAGCTTCCTTTCATCTTCAAGAGCATAGGCGAGAGGTAAGGGTTCTTGACTTTGTGATGAACCTTCAATATCTTATTCCTTGGTTTTTCAGCCTCTTTTGATATTTATGATTGAACTTTGTTCTTAAGTTTTGTTATATTTTTAATATTTTCAATTGTGTTATCATTACATGTTTTATGTGTTTTTGACAAGTAATTGCACATGGAGAAGACAGGACATTTAAAGAAGCAAGAAAAAGAAGAAATCCTATTCAGACGTCCAGCGCCCACCGCCCAAGCATCCAAGGCGTATACAGCAACGGTACTTCAGTATCCCAGTGCCTGAGCGCTAGGAAGGAAGCGCATGATTGCACAACACGTAACGCATCATGTTTCTGGCTAAGTGACTAAGAGCTTGAGCGCCCAGAAGCCAACGCTTAGGCACTGGTCACATAACAGAACACGTGATTTCTGATAAATAAGAAAAGTTACGTCACAATGTACGAGAACGCAGAAAAATCCCTAATCTTGAGAGAGTACATTCGCGACAGCAGACTTTGGGGGAAGGCTTTGAAGGGAGGGTTCAATTCTTGAAGGCTTAAAGATCATAATCACCGTAAAAAGGGTTTTGATTTCTCGTTCCCTCTAGTTTCCCATTTCTTTGGGTTTTCTTTCCATGGGTTTGTATTTTGATATGATTTTTTTTGTATTGAACATGAGTAGCTAAACTCATACCTAGGGCTATGGGAGATCTTGTTTTCCTATTTAATTGGGTTTGATCTCGTGTAACACCCTCCTTAGGGCGCCACCTTTTGTGTTACTTAATTACCAAATTACCCCTTCATTAGAAATCGCGCTTGTAATATAAATACGAGTTATAAAATTTCTTGATGATAATAAGATAAACTTAGCAGAAAATAAAAACATAACAACATTGTCACAAATAATTTACATCATAATATACATACAAGCCTTTAGTACTGTCGTACTTAGATATTTTACAAACTAAACTTCCAAAATATTTAAACTTTAATTTAAAACTAACATATTGCCTAAGTCCTACTAGACAGCAGAACCCTCAGACGGGTCCTCCTCAGATTCCTCAACATATAGGAATCCATCATGAGGTGCAATCCTACGTACAGGTGTTCGAGCAGACAACACAATACTAATTGCACTGGGAGTGCGATAGTAAGCTCCCCAATACTGCCTAATGGATATTGGGAACTCTAGTTGTACAAAAAGATTAACAGAAAAGTAAGGGTGTCCTAAATGTTGCCTACTCAATCTAATATTTAGGTCTCCCATATAGTAAATACTCTCTCTCTTTAAATCAACAGTCCATGCCTCATCTTCTCCAATGAATGTCAGCTTCATGTAGCCAAGGAAACTAGGCATCTCCATCTCTTCAAAACTCAATGTCCTCAGCAGGAATCTGCTCCTCCTCAGCTTCTCGCTCCACCTCTTGCTCGACGTCTTAACAAATATAAATATAATACAGAATATGCATACAAAGAGGTGAGATCACCTACGCCAATACCAGAATGGTAACAATGAAGATAAACACATGCAATATCTCATACAGTTATCATACCATAATTACAGTTATGCCACTAACATCATTATCATCACAAAAACATGTAATAAACAACATTTACGATCATGGCACTACCAATAATCAAATAATCAACAATTTAATTATCATAAACAAAAATTACGATAATACCCTCAATCACTATATGTATGCACACAGACTCAATTTCCTATTCCATGGAGCTACAACTCAGGTCGGAGAGAGTGATCGAAAAGATTTGTCGGTACCAATATGCCTCGGACCACGTGCTCAGTCTTGCACATCCAAGCATATACACGACGGTCTTTATCAGATCTTGATTAAGGATAGTGTCTCGGTTAGGATCATTGGTGTGTTGCGTCGGTCTAACCTACGACACAGAAGAGCTACCAATTGCCCATTGTAGGCAACCCGCACCCCAATGCCCCCAAGGTCAACTAGTGACTTATACTACGCATATCACACTCACTCAAGAAGTGTAGTCTCTCCTAGGCAACTAGCCTCATACAGTCCATCAGACCTTCCCAATGCATGTACTATGCACTATTGACATTTTCATTTCATATCACATATTCGGGGTCCACATAATAATCTAACAATATTATTACTGTATTTTAATCGCGTATTCATATTTTCACATTTTCTTAATCGCGACTCAATTCTGTCGCCTTTTCAAAATCGTGTAGCGATTTTCCAACGTTTTTCAATTGCTTAAATATTTTTTATACGTTTTAAATCCAAAAATACTATTTTTCTCATTTAATACTAAAAATTCACTATATTTTCTATATTTGCATAATAGCCCCTCAAAAACATCATATTTACATTATAGTCCTTTTTCAATTAATATTTCCAAAATAGTCCCTCACAAATTAATATTTACAGAATAGTCCCTCATAAAAATCATATTTATGAAATAGTCCCTCATAAAATTCATATTTGCAATATGACCCCTCTAAAAATAAGTATTTATACAATGGCTCCTCATTTACATAATATTTATAATTTAGTCCCTCTTTTGTAAAAATTTGCGGTATAACCCCTCTAAAAATCAGTAATTATACTGTTTCCCAAAAATTGTTATTTCTTTTCTTTACTTCACATAAAAATTATTTTACTTTGCTATACTCAAATTTTTCCAAATTCATTTAAATCTCCCAGTTCTCATTTTAATTCATCAGTTTGAGGACTTTGGTCCTCTTTTCCATGGTATGGCCGTGAGCCTCAGTGCTCTTTGGAGCACTCATATAATCGATTTATCATGTTGTTCACATCCTAAATTATACATACATCCTCATGCTTTCAAAATTATACATACACACATAATATCAAAGCTTTAAGCATATTATCACACATGCAAGCATAGAAGCAACAACATACACATCACAAACACAATCAAAGCACATCAAACAATAGGTGAATAAACCCTTATAGGTTTTTCACTGAACAAAACCATCCCCACACTACCAAAACTTGGTTGGTGAGGTAAAATATCCCTCTTACCTCTTGAAGACAAGTCCTTCAAGCTCCTCTCCTTCTCCTTGATTTCGTGTGGCCCACAAACAATTCCTAACAATTCTAAAACAATTAGTAAAATCACATACAAATCTTAATAATGATAAACCATGGAACAAACATGGTTTAGAAAATCACAAACATGAATTTAAACCATAAAAACCAAAGTTTACCTCTAGGGAAGTAAGGTAGAAGTTGGATTTTGAAGCACTTAGAGTCAGATTTTGGAAAAACTTCCTAAATGGAAAGTATTTAGAAGGTTGTCTAGCTTTAGGAAATGATGAGAATGAAAATTATAGGTGAGTGATGGTGTACTTGGGTGTTAGGGCC
This sequence comes from Ormosia semicastrata, assembly GCA_029884595.1. Taxonomy (NCBI): domain Eukaryota; kingdom Viridiplantae; phylum Streptophyta; class Magnoliopsida; order Fabales; family Fabaceae; genus Ormosia; species Ormosia semicastrata. Next base: position 35,606,083 of record JAQQTO010000063.1, read on the forward strand.
GAACCTACGGAGAGAAAATGGAAGGAAATAAATGCTTGGTGTTCTTGGAATTTTGAGAGGAAAAGATGAAAGCTTTTTGGTGAGAGAGAAAAGTAAATATAGATAGCACAAAGTGAGTGGGTTGCCGTGTGAGTGTGTAGGAGAAATGAAAGGATTTGCATGAAATAAAATATCCAATTGCATGGCACATGGCCTATGTCATCAACTTGACTTGAATGGCTATTTGGATGGTTGAAGAATAATGGAGAACATGGTAGAACAAGGCCTCTTGGCCGTGGGGTTCAAGGGTATTTAGGGGTCTAATTTGTTTTCAATTTATGTCTAATTACTTGCTAATTAAATGGCTAATTAATTAGGTTTAGTTTCCTAACCACTCTTAATTAATTATCCAATTACATAACTAATTAGTTTAATATATGTTAGCATATATCACAACCTCTAATTAAAATTAGGATATCTAATTAAGAATTAGATTATAACTAATTAATAATTAGGTTAGTTTACTTAGCTTGTTAATTAGGCAATTAGATTAACCAAATTAGGTTTAATTAGTTACTAAGCAAAGTCAAGCCACTATTGTTGACTTCATCTTGGCCATTGAAATCAACTTGGTTTCCTATCCATTGATCTCATCTACGGTGGATATTACTTAGTGATTTTATCAGGATTAGTTTCACACCATTGATCGGATCAACGGTTAGGATCAAATGCATCTAAATCATGCTTTTTATCCAAGGGTCCATATTGAAGTCTATGCTTCTTTATTTGACTACTTCCTATTAGTTTAAAATAGTCAAGCCACCTATTTTGACTGATTCTTATTGGTTTAGAATTCTGTCCAGTCAGAATCGTTGACTGCTACTCTAAACGCGGGTCTCACAAACTTTTTCTGGTCCACGATCATTTTGAAGCAGATTTCTACTATTTTTAAGATAGTAGGTATTGTTGAATAAAATAATATTATAATAATATAAAATTATTTTATTACACAGTTAAATCCTAAAAATTAAAAGATTAATATATATATCAATTAGAATTGGACTTAGTAAGATCCTCCAACTCCAATTAATTAAAAAAGATTTTTTTCGGTCAAGAAAATTATTATTTTCTTGACTCGAAGCAAATCACATAAAATGATCTCAGAACAGTCAGATTATTTTTATAACACACTGAAAATGTAAAACAATGTAATTCTGCTATTATTATTAACATAGTCAGAATTTGGGGTGTTACAACTCTTCCCCTCTAAAATTAAGTTTCGTCCTCGAAACTTGACACATATTCAAAATAAAAACGGATACTGCTCTCTTATATTCTCTTCTAACTCCCATGTGGCTTCACCACTTACATCGTTTTATACCACTTTAACCAATGTGATATCCTTTCCTCGAAGCTGCTTTATCCTTTGATCTTCAATCTTGACTAGAAACGTCTCATAGGTCAAGTTTTCCTTTAGTTGTACGGTGTCTGGCTCAATAACATGAGTCAGATCAGTAATATATTTTCGTAGTTGTGATACGTGAAATACATTGTGAAGATTTGATAAGAACGGTGGTAGTGCAATCTAATAAGCTACCAGACTTACCTGACGAAGTATCTGATACAGTCCAATAAACTTCGGAGTGAGCTTCCTAGACTTGATTACTCGTCCAACTCCAGTCATAGGCGTCACACGTAGAAATACATGGTCACCTTCTTCAAATTCAAGCGGTCATCGTCTTTTATCTGCATAACTCTTTTGCCGCGTCTGAGTTGTCCTCATCTTGTCTTGGATCATCTTCACTTTCTCAGTTGTCTGCTGTACGAATTCGGGTCCTACCACAGTACTTTCACCATCATGGTACCAACACAACAGTGTTCTACATCTTCTCCCATATAATGCCTCATAGGGTGCCATCCCTATGCTCAAATGGAAACTATTGTTGTAGGTGAACTCTATCAATGGTAGAAATTCATCCCAACAACCAGTTTGCTCTAGAACACAAGCCCTCAACAAGTCCTCCAATGACTGAATCGCCCTTTCTGACTGATTATCTGTTTATGGATGGTAAGTAGAACTCAAACGTAGCTTTGTTCCCATTGCTTCTTGCAAACTGTTCCAGAATCTTGATGTGAATAGCGGATCTTGATCAGAAATAATACTAGATGGTACACCATGAAGTTTAACGATTTCATTGATGTACACTTGAGCTAACTTCTCCATTGAGTACTTAATATTAATCGGTAAAAAGTGTGCCGACTTTGTAAGCTGATCAATAATTACCCATATAGAATCGTGACTCTTTCGAGTTTTTGGTAGTCCCGTGACGAAATCCATTGCTATGTCATCCCATTTCCACTCAGGAATAGGCAAAGGTTGCAACATTCCTGATGGTCTCTGGTGTTCCACTTTGGCTTTCTGACAAATCAAACAGGATGATACATATTTTGCGACATCCCTCTTCATTCCTTGCCACCAATACAGCTGTTTCAAATCTTGGTACATCTTCGTGGCTCCCAGATGCATACTCAACTTACTTCTACGAGCTTCATCCAAAATCGATCTTCTCAGTTCTGGATCGTTAGGCACACATACTCTTCCTTTGAACTTCAAAATTCCATCAACACCTTCGCTGAATTCTAATTCTGCTCCTTGACTTCTTGCTTCCTTTGCTTCTTGCAAATACTAATCACTGTTTTGTCCTTCTCGTATTCTATCCATCAAGTCATTCGAAATAGTGATCATATTCAAACACATCTTCCCCGGTGTCAACTTCACAAATAATCGCATATCCAAAAATTCTTCTATCAGTTCTTTCTCCTTCATCATCATAACAGAAACATTAAGCGCTTTCCTACTTAAAGCATCCGCTACGACATTCGCCTTCCCGGGATGATACTGTAACTGAAAGTCATAGTCTTTCAGAAACTCGAGCCAACGCCTTTGTCTCATGTTCAACTCTTTCTAGTCAAACAGATATTTCAAACTTTTATAGTCACTAAAAATAGTGAACGTTGCCCCATAGAGAAAATGTCTCTATACCTTCAATGCAAATACTACTACTGCCAACTCCAAGTTATGAGTCGGATAATTCTTCTCATGCACTTTTAACTACCTCGATGCATACGCCACAACCTTACGGTTCTGCATAAGAACACAACCTAACCCTTGGTACGAAGCATTACAATATACCTCAAAAGATTCATTCGGATCAGGTTGAATCAAAACCAGTGAAGTAGTCAGTCATCGTTTCAACTCCTGAAAACTTTCTTCGCATGCTTCAGTCCATACGAACGGTTAATTCTTTCGTGTAAGTTGGGTAAGAGGTCCTGTAATCTTTGAAAACCTCTTAATAAATCGTTGATAGTAATTGGCCAATCCAATGAAACTACAGATCTCTGATACAGTCTTCGGCCTCTCCCATTCAACAACTGTCTCCACCTTTGAAGCATCAACTTCAATTCTATCCGCTGATATGACATGCCCCAAAAATTGTACTTTGCTCAACCAAAATTCATATTTGGACAACTTGGCATACAATTTATTCTCCTTCAAAATCTGGAGAACTACTCTGAGATGTTCAGTATGCTCCTCCTGACTTCAAGAATAAATCAAGATGTCATCAATAAAGAAGACAATAAACTTATCCAAGTATGAACGAAAAATCTGGTTCATGAAGTCCATAAATATCGCAGGTGCATTAGTCACACTAAAAGGCATTACTTGATACTCGTAATGCCCATATCGTGTCCAAAACACAGTCTTTGGAATATCTTCCACCTTTACACGTATCTGGTGATAACTAGAACATAAGTCAATCTTAGAAAATATTGCGGCTCCTCGCAATTGGTCCATCAGATCATCAATCCTTGGTAGTGGATACTTGTTCTTGATTGTAATCTTGTTCAATTGCCAGTAGTCTACACATAGACGAGAAGTCTCATCCTTCTTCTTTACCAACAACACTGGAGCTCCCCAAGGTGATACACTTGGTCTCACAAACTGCTTCTCCAACAAATCCTTCAACTGCTTCTTAAGTTCTGCCAACTCTACTGGCAACATCTGATAAGGCGCCATAGATAAGGTCCAGCTCCAGGTACCAAATCAATAGAGAATTCAATCTCTCTTTCTGGCAGTATTCTAGGTATATCTTCAGGAAACACTTTAGGAAACTCATTCACTACAAAAATATCCTTCAAAATGTCTTCACACTGAACCTTCATAGAAGACATCAATAAGTACCCTTGATCTCCTTCCTTCAAACAAGCTTCCACTTGAGTAGCCGTTAGGAATCTAGAATCCTTAACCTTAGGAAAAACTAATGTTTTATTCGAACAGTCTATCAAGATATGGTTAGAAGACAACTAATCCATTCCTAAGATTACATTAATCTTGGAAAGAGGCAAACAGATCAAATCCACATGAAAGATTCTATCTGTAACACATACAGGGCAATTCAAACACACTTTTGTAGTTATCACAGGTATATCAGTAGGAGTACTAACACTCAAATCATACGGCAATGTAGTCACAATTAATCCCAAATGCTCCACACAATCACATGTAATGAAAGAATGTGTTGCTCCCGAATCATATAATACTGTTAAAGGATTACCTTCAATAGCACACTCCTCCATTATCAAGTCCTCGGATTTAGCGGCTTCCTCCCCGCTCATAGTATACACTTGACCACCCGCCTGTGGCCTTACTGTGCGAACACTGCCTACAGATAGCTCCGCTTTCTACTGATCACACTCCCTAGAGAAATGTCTAGGCTTCCCACATCGATAACAAATCACCCCCTTATGCTGACAGTCCCTGGTGAGATGTCCTTTCCCACACTTAAAACATTTAAGTGCAGAAGTTCCAGTTGAAACTGCTCTAGTACCACTTGAACTTCCTCCAAATGATTGTTGCCTATTCTGACTTACTGCTGGTTTAGTATATGGTTTTTGTTGGTAACGGTTACCACCGCTATTCTTCCCCCTTTGGAACCGTGCTGGTCTAAAATTCTTATTCCTCACTTCTCGGAGATGATAAATCTCTTCGACCTTTCGGTACTTATCTAGCAATACCGGAAACTGATCGATATCTACAGTTGCTAAAGCTCGCTTGATGTCAAGCCTCAGCCCCCCTTCGAACTTTCTACACTTCCACTTCTCATCTGGATACATCTGGAAGTACCTCGAAAACTTAGACAAGCGTTCGAACCTTGCTGCGTACTCACTCACAGTCATCGCCCCTTGCCTTAGACTAAGGAATTCCATCTCCTTAGCATGTCGAACACTGGCTGGGAAATACTTCCTCAGAAACTTCTGCCTAAAGAGCTGCCATGTCACAACTCTCCCTTCAGCTTGTATTAACCTTCGGGCTCCTGCCCACCTAGCCTCTCCATCACCGACTAGCACAAACGTGGCGAAAGTAAGCTTCCGCTCATCAGTACATCCCATACCGTCGAATATCTTTTCCAATTCCTTAATCCAAAGATCAGCTTTCTCTGGATCAAACTCTCCATGGAACTTCGGTGGATTGTTCCTCTGAAATTCTGACAAGCTATAAGCATCATCATTTGCTCTTTGGTTCTGTTGTGCAACAACCTCAGCCATTCGTTGTATTCCTGCTACAACTGCAGCCATATTCTGATTGTCGTCGCCGGCATTTCCAGCTGCTGCCCTCGCATTCATGCGTCCTCTTCCGCGTCCAACCATTTCGTTCTATCTATTAGACTGAACAACACAAAGAAAAGTGAGGGTCAGTCTTCAAACAATATTGTTTTTCTTTCAGAAAATAATTACAGAGAATCACACAACTTAAACAAGACAGACCTAACCACAAACCCAAAAGACTCTAACTTGGACTCTGATACCAACTAATGTAACACCCTCCTTAGGGCGCCACCTTTTGTGTTACTTAATTACCAAATTACCCCTTCATTAGAAATCGCGCTTGTAATATAAATACGAGTTATAAAATTTCTTGATGATAATAAGATAAACTTAGCAGAAAATAAAAACATAACAACATTGTCACAAATAATTTACATCATAATATACATACAAGCCTTTAGTACTGTCGTACTTAGATATTTTACAAACTAGACTTCCAAAATATTTAAACTTTAATTTAAAACTAACATATTGCCCAAGTCCTACTAGACAGCAGAACCCTCAGACGGGTCCTCCTCAGATTCCTCAACATATAGGAATCCATCATGAGCTGCAGTCCTACGTACAGGTGTCTGAGCAGACGTCACAATACTAATTGCACTGGGAAGGCGATAGTAAGCTCCCCAATACTGCCTAATGGATATTAGGAACTCTAATTGTACAAAAAGATTAGCAGAAAAGTAATGGTGTCCTAAATGTTGCCTACTCAATCTAATATTTAGGTATCCCATATAGTAAATACTCTCTCTCTCTAAATCAACAGTCCACGCCTCATCTCTTCCAATGAATGTCAGCTTCATGTAGCCAAGGAAACTAGGCATCTCCATCTCTTCAAAACTCAACGTCCTCAGCAGGAATCTGCTCCTCCTCAGCTTCTCGCTCCACCTCTTGCTCGACGTCTTAACAAATATAAATATAATACAGAACATGCATACAAAGAGGTGAGATCACCTACGCCAATACCAGTATGGTAGCAATGAAGATAAACACATGCAATATCTCATACAGTTATCATACCATAATTACAGTTATGCCACTAACATCATTATCATCACAAAAACATGTAATAAACAACATTTACAATCATGCCACTAACAATAATCAAATAATCAATAATTTAATTATCATAAACAAAAATTATGATAATACCCTCAATCACTATATGTATGCACACAGACTCAATTTCCTATTCCATGGAGCTACAACTCAGGTCGGAGAGAGTGATCGAAAAGATTTGTCGGTACCAACATGCCTCGGACCACGTGCTCAGTCTTGCACATCCAGCATATACACAACAGTCATTATCAGATCTTGATTAAGGATAGTGTCTCGGTTAGGATCATTAGTGTGTTGCGTCGGTCTAACCTACGGCACAGAAGAGCTACCAACTGCCCATTGTAGGCAACCCGCACCCCAATGCCCCCAAGGTCAACTAGTGACTTACACTACGCATATCACACCCACTCAAGAGGTGTAGTCTCTCCTAAGCAACTAGCCTCATACAGTCCATCGGACCTTCCCAATGCATGTAATATGCACTATTGACATTTCCAATTCATATCACATATTCGGGATCCACACAATAATCTAACAGTATTATTATTATATTTTAATCGCGTATTCATATTTTCACATTTTCTTAATCGCGACTCAATTCTGTCGCCTTTTCAAAATAGCGTAGCGATTTTTTAACGTTTTTCAATCGCTTAAATATTTTTCATACGTTTTAAATCCAAAAATACTAATTTTCTCATTTAATACTAAAAATTCACTATATTTTCCATATTTGCATAATAGCCCCTCAAAAACATCATATTTACATTATAGTCCTTTTTTAATTAATATTTCCAAAATAGTCCTTCCCAAAATAATATTTACGGAATAGTCCCTCATAAAAATCATATTTACGAAATAGTCTCTCATAAAATTCATATTTGCAATATGACCCCTCTAAAAATAAGTATTTATACAATGGCTCCTCATTTACATAATATTTATAATTTAGTCCCTCTTTTGTAAAAATTTGCGGTATAACCCCTCTAAAAATCAGTAATTATACTGTTTCCCAAAAATTGTTATTTCTTTTCTTTACTTCACATAAAAATTATTTTACTTTTCTATACTTAAATTTTTTCAAATTCATTTAAATCTCTCAGTTCTCATTTTAATTCATCAGTTTGAGGACTTTGGTCCTCTTTTCCATGGTATGGCCGTGAGCCTCAGTGCTCTTTGGAGCACTCATACAATCGATTCATCATGTTGTTCACATCCTAAATTATACATACATCCTCATGCTTTCATAATTATACATACACACATAATATCAAAGCTTTAAGCATATTATCACACATGCAAGCATAGAAACAACACCATACACATCATAAACACAATCAAAGCACATCAAACAATAGGTGAATAAACCCTTATGGGTTTTTCACCGAACAAAACCATCCCCACACCACCAAAACTTGGTTAGTGAGGTAAAATCTCCCTCTTACCTCTTGAAGACAAGTCCTTCAAGCTCCTCTCCTTCTCCTTGATTTCGTGTGGCTCACAAACAATTCCTAACAATTCTAAAACAATTAGTAAAATCACATACAAAGCTTAATAATGATAAACCATGGAACAAACATGGTTTAGAAAATCACAAACATGAATTTAAACCATAAAAACCAAAGTTTACCTCTAGGGAAGTAAGGTAGAAGTTGGATTTTGAAGCACTTAGAGTCAGATTTTGGAAAAACTTCCTAAATGGAAAGTGTTTAGAAGGTTGTCTAGCTTTAGGAAATGATGAGAGTGAAAATTATAGGTGAGTGATGGTGTACTTGGGTGTTGGGGCCGAACCTATGGAGAGAAAATGGAAGGAAATAAATGCTTGGTGTTCTTGGAATTTTGAGAGGAAAAGATGAAAGCTTTTTGGTGAGAGAGAAAAGTAAATATTGATAGCACAAAGTGAGTGGGCTGCCGTGTGAATGTGTAGGAGAAATGAAAGGATTTGCATGAAATAAAATATCCAATTGCATGGCACATGGCCTATGTCATCAACTTGACTTGCATGGCTATTTGGATGGTTGAAGAATAATGGAGAACATGGTAGAACAAGGCCTCTTGGCCGTGGGGTTCAAGGGTATTTAGGGGTCTAATTTGTTTTCAATTTATGTCTAATTACTTGCTAATTAAATGGCTAATTAATTAGGTTTAGTTTCCTAACCACTCTTAATTAATTATCCAATTACATAACTAATTAGTTTAATATATTTTAGCATATATCACAACCTCTAATTAAAATTAGGATATCTAATTAAGAATTAGATTATAACTAATTAATAATTAGGTTAGTTTACTTAGCTTGTTAATTAGGCCATTGGATTAACCAAATTAGGTTTAATTAGTTACTAAGCAAAGTCAAACCACTATTGTTGACTTCATCTTGGCCATTGAAATCAACTTGGTTTCCTATCCATTGATCTCATCTACGGTGGATATTACTTAGTGGTTTTATCAGGATTCGTTTCACACAATTGATCGGATCAACGGTTATGATCAAAAGCATTTAAATCATGCTTTTTATCCAAGGGTCCATATTGAAGTCTATGCTTCTTTATTTGACTACTTCCTATGGGTTTAAAATAGTCAAGCACCTATTTTGACTGATTCTTATTGGTTTAGAATTCTGTCCAGTCAGAATCGTTGACTGCTACTCTAAACGCGGGTCCCGCAAACTTTTTTGTGTCCACGATCATTTTGAAGCAGATTTCTACTGTTTTAAGACAAGAGGAAATCTTGTTGAATAAAATAATATTATAATAATATAAAATTATTTTATTACACAGTTAAATCCTAAAAATTAAAAGATTAATATATATATCAATCAGAATTGGGTTTAGTAAGATCCGCTAGCTCCAATTAATTAAAATAAAATTTTTTTCAGTCAAGAAAATTATTATTTTCTTGACTCGAAGCAAATCACACAAAATGATAAAAAATGATCTCAGAACAGTCAGATTATTTTTATAACACACAAAAAATGTAAAACAGTGTAATTCTGCTATTACTATTAACATAGTCAGAATTTGGGGTGTTACATCTCGCATTTGATTAATGTAATTTCTTTAAGGGTTTATTATATTGCTTGTTTTCTTGTCAGAACTTGATCACTTTTGGCATGTGCTAATTCATTGTTTGACCGATGACCATCCGCATTCAATGAGTGGATCTATATGATAAACCTAGGAATAGATTAGTGAATGACCAAACATCAATTTATTTCTACCAATGGAATTGATGATATGTTAGTTCATCTCTTGAATTAAGGCTTAATGCATTCCTAATTAATTTAACTAAATGATCAAATAGGTGATTTAATTTAGTAATAAAATATTGTTTCATCCAAGACCATTGGGATTCAATAGCAATTAAGAAAATATTGGTAAAAGAATTACCTTATATCATAAATGAGTGAAAATTTGATTAAGTGGATTCAAGTGAACCTCGCACCCTAGTCACTTTCTCTAATTGATTATCTTTACATTGTTTGATTGTTCATTATTTTTCTTTATTTGTTTTCTTATTTTAATTTAAATTTCTCTCACACTTTTGATTTTCTAAATAACTTAGAGTTTTACGAATCTAGTAATTACCACTTATTCCTCGTGGGATCGATAACTGGGACTCAAGTCCTATATTACTTTGCGATAGAATGTACTTGTTCTTAGTGTATTTTACGCGTATCACTGTACCTAGCTCTTTTTCTTCCTTTTACATCTTGATTTTAATGATTGGTTGAAGATTGTGATGATGCATAATGAATTTGGTGGGAAAAGACTTTCAAGTTTGTGAGAGATGTAGAGGTTTATGAGCATCCTTATTATACTCATACTCCTTCTTGTTCCCTCAAAACATGTATGAATGGATTGATTGAGTATTCCTCATGAATTCTATGATGTATTGGTTGTATTTGTTTATATATATGATTGATTAGTTTAAGGTTATGTATATATATATTTATATATAACTTTTAGAACTTGAGATTGATGATATATGGAATCTATAGGGTTGTTTCTTATTGGTTTATCTTAAGGATTTTGGATTGGATATTGTATGATAAAGTTTTGATGATATGTTGATAGAATGAATAGAAGGAATGGAAGTTGCTGAGTTTTTGAGCTATTTCTGGTCTGGGAATGCACAAGATAATCGATTATCAGCATGTGATAATCTATTATCCATGCCCAGAAAGTCTTGATTCGTGAGTGATAATCGATTATCTAGAGGGGCTAATTAATTATCAACTTTCATAATGGTATATTCTAAGCCATAATCGATTAGAGCAAAGATGTTAATCGATTATCAACTTCCAAAATGTCATGTTTTGAATAATAATCAATTAGGATACGATGCTAATTAATTATCAACTTCCAGAATGTCATGTTTTTGGGTAATAATCGATTCCCCAAAGGTGAAAATCAAAGGATAAGTTATGTTATTATTGTGGACTTAATAAGCTTGAGATACGATGTTTATGTGCACTTAGTATACTAATGAATTGATGATAAGGTGCACTAGATACATTTACTTGATGAGATAATTGAAATGTACACTCATCATGTTTATGAAGTGTACTAGAAAATGATTTGCTCCTTTATAAGTTATGTAACACCCCTGAAAATATGATAGACTTGTATATAGTTGTAGAGGTAGTCTAATACTTGTTTGTCATGTCTGTTAAGTTTTGTGACCTTCTGAGCATGTTTAGTCACTTCGCTGTAATACTATGTATGAAATATAGTTGTTATTAGCCCCAAAATTGGCTTAAATTACTTAGTTAATGGAAATAAATGTGAAGAATTTATTTCTAGGCCACAGATGTGTGACAGATTGTGTGGTTAAAGTTTGAGGTTAATCAGAGTTAGTTTGACATTTTTAAGCATACTGAATGTGTGTTTTAATGCTAGATTGACTACCAACATATATGAAAAAATGTGAAAATGGTGAAACAAGATTTTTAATAAATCTTAGGATTTATTTTAAACTTATTGGAAGTTAGGAAATTAGATTTGGTAAAATCTAAGTGTTCTTAACAGATCAGGAGTTTTAGTACCTAGCTATAAGAAGCCAATTTTGACTTCTTTTCCTCATTCCCCATGGCAGTAGAAGAAAAGAGAAGAGAAAAAAAAGAGAAAAAAAAAGGAGAAGGAGGAGCAAACATAGAAGAGAAAGAGGAGGAGAAGAAGAGGAAATTCAAGAGGCATGCAAGGATTGGCAGATCATCTTCACAAGTGAGGTAGGGGGACTTTGTATTTCATACTTTTCTTCTATGTTCTTCATTTGGTTCATGAGAGGGCTTAATGTGAGAAATGGTTTCTTAGTGTGATTTTGGTGTTTTTGGCTTGAATCTTGTTGTAGAACTTGATGATGACTTTTTTTTTGGTTTGTTACATGCTTGGTGATGAATTTTTCATCACTTAAACACTTAGGACCTCATTTGAGCCAAGAATGGGGTTTTTAGGTGGATGAGGGATTCATTGATCTAATTTGGTTTGAGTTAAAATTAGTATGAGAGTTGCAATGTGTTAATGAACCTTGTGAGGTGTTGGAAATCACTTAAAATTGGAGTTTAAGTGATTAGAAGTCCCTTGTTCCTCAATGGAACAGTGGCTGTTCTGTAGAATTCTGCAGAATTTCATTTTTATCAACCAGGATTTGAGCGCTGGGAGTTGGGCACTTAAGCGCCCATTGCTAGACAGAGAGCAAATTTGTGCTACGCGAGGAGTGCCTAAGCGCCAATGATAAGCGCCTGAGCGCCCATCGCAAGGGAAAACAGGGGACAACCTCTGCCACCCCAATGCTTGAGTACCCAGTGCTGAGCGCCTAGTCCAAGATTTGAGAAGACTTTTATTTGATGAAACTAAAGCTTCTAATTTGTGTAGTTCCATCTATTATGCTTCTTAAGGAGTAATGAAACTCTAATTGGAGTATTTAACGAGGAGTTTGTGCGGTGAAAGAAAATCAATTAGTATGTTGATTATTATGATACTTAGCATCATTGTTGTTCATGCTTGAGACGAGATGGGAGTAATTCAATTAGTATGCTATCTATTGTGATAATTAACTTCATTGTATTTCATGCTTCTAGATATGAATGTAAACCAATTGATATGCTAGTTAGTTGTTACCTAAGTGGCTTCTGTACTCAAGAGGGGGGTGAATTGAGTAATTAAAAAAATCTTTTAAAAAACTTTTCACAAACACTTTAAAGATAATTTCTGTTGAAACTATTTATAGAGTGAAAAGATTGAACAAGGAAGAAGAAGAGGTTCCACTAATTTAATAAGCCAAACAATGATTTAAACAAATATTTATGAAATTAAAGCACAATAATAGAGAGAAGAGTTCAGAAAAAGCAAACACTGGGATTTATCCTGATTCAGCCACCAACCACTTGTGACCTACATCCAGTCCTCGAGCATCCACCCGAGATTTTCTTCACTATCAATTCAAGCTTTCAATAGGTGCTTGCTACTGTTACAAACCTAAGCACTCCTCGCACCTTCGAATACCTCACCCTTATGCTTGAGCCTCAACAGCAGGGATGGCTCACCCTTACAAATTTTCTGAAGGATACCTCACACTCGTTACAATCGAAAAAAGGAATATTAAAGAAAGAAACTCTTTCAAAGAGTGTGTATTACAACTTGAAGCACTAATGAAGCTCTCTAAAAAATGTCTCAAGAATTTCAAAACAGAGCAAAATATGAGAAGGAGGTGAAACTCAGATTAAGAGCAATTGAAAGATGTTTTTCAGTTGTTGTTCTACTTCAAGGATGACCTAGAAACATCTATTTATAGTGTTCTTAAAAAAAATACCTGTTAAGGCAATTTAAGGCTATAATAAAAGCCCAAAAACTGATAGTTGCGTACTTTCATTCACGATGTAATTGATTACAAGAATGGTGTAATCGATTACATTGTTCTTGAACTCAGTTCTGGGTTTTCTGGGCTGATTGTAATCGATTACATAACTCATGTAATCGATTTCCAAGTCTCTGGAATCAATGTAATTGTTTACATACGATTTGTAATCGATTAGCAAGCTCCTGGAAGTATTGTAATCGATTACAAACCTCTTCTAATCGATTACAAAGCTTCTGACTCTTAAGAAATGGTTTCCCGCATGTTTGTAATCGATTACCAGGCACTTGTAATCGATTACAAGCTTCCAAAGAAGCTGTAAATTGATTACTAAGCTTAAGATAAACTTACAAACATCCTTGAACCCATTCCTAAGCCTAATTAAGCTTTGCAAACATTAAGATTTCAGAAAAACTTGGTTTGTTAAAGAAAAAGTACTATTTTTCATAAAAATAAGATTTTAAGAAAAACCAATTAAAACAAACTTTATTTAGAAAAACATTAAGATAATTTGGAGAGCTTCTTACATTTACATTCTAAGTTCTAAAGACTATACTAACTTTGCTGCATTTAGACTTGGTCTTCAACTTAACTTTGTTATCATCAAAAGATCGTACTGTCTTCATGACATAAGCATTCACATTAGTAGTAATTGGCATCATTATCTTTCATTTCTATGTTGAGAGGATGGATTCCTTGTTTTTGTTAAAGACTATGTGGTTGATGGATTCACTACGCAGAGAGGATGGAATCATCTATGTTGTTGAAGACCGTGCAGTTGATGGATTCACTACCCGGAGAGGATGGATTCCTCTACATTGTTGAAGACCGTGTAATTGATGGATTCACTATCTGGAGAGAAGACCATTGGAACTGGGTTCTAATGCTTAGTCAAGGTGCATGGAACCAGGTTCTTTTGTTACTAGGTTCCTTTGCTTTGTTCAGGATTCATGCATATATAACATTACCATGGAATTGGATTCCCATAAACATTACTCATTACATACTTAGTTTATTGTATAGAAAGGCACATAAGGCATAATTTGGCATAGCATGACAATTATATCAGCGGTTGCTAATCATAACATAATCATGACATGACAATTATATGGGTGATTGCTGATCTTTAAGATGGTGATCTTGTGAGTATGGTGATTACTTAAAGACTGTTTGTGAAAATGAGTTTTCTATACAAACTTATAAAATGAGAATCTATTTCGGGAAGAGAAAGGACACAGTTTTGGCTTTTACCACCTTTCTAGCTTACTATGTATGAGACTTGAATTTAGAATTTTGTTTTTCCTTGAAATAATTAGAATGATTGTGATGACATGTTTTATGGATTTAACTACTGAGAATATGTTATTTTCACCCCATATGCGTGTTTCCATGATGATTCCAGGGAAGAAGACTTATGGAAAGTGAAGTGCAGGTAGGAGCCTGGAGAGCTTAGCTTAGTGTAGTTTTGTAGTTTCTTTTGAATTTATGTACATATTGTATTTGTGAGAAATACAGATGTAGTATATTATGTATTCATTACGTGGCTCATATTTTCTGTATATACATAACTATTATATTTGAAAATGCTTATAGTTGTAAGTAGCATGTCTGGATCTAATTACTATGGTATAATACATATTATATTACGATTATTAAATTTGGGATGTTACAAGTTAAAGTTGAGCTAGTATTGATTGATGATTTATGAATTGCTCCTTTATAAGTTAAAGTTGAGTTAGTATTGATTGATGATTTATGAATTGCTCCTTTAATTGTTAAAAGTTGAACTAGTATTAAATTGATTGGTAATGTACTTGATAATGTCTACTTTTTATTTATTTTTTCTTATAAAAATAAATATTATTATATCTCATTATATTTGATTTTATTGACTTTATAATACTATTGATTTATTTATTTAAAGAAGTAATTAATTTAATTATTGTGATAATTGTAGGGAATTTAAAAAAAAAATATTGGACAAAATAATGGCAATTTAGAAGCAAGTTCAATTGAAGGAAGAAATCAAGACTTGGTCTCACAACAAATAAAGAGAAAAAAAGATGAAAATTTGATAGTCTTCAATAAAAGGAGATTAAGTTTCTTAAAATTGGTTTCCTAACTCCAATTACTATCTTTTTATTATTTGGAAACCAATTAAGGAGATTGAGTTTCCTAAATTCAATCTATATCTTTTTGTTATTTGGAAACCAATTAAGGATATTTTGTGTAAGATACACTCTTATTAAGTAAAATCTCTTATTAATAGACAAAAAGAAAAGAGCTCACATAGGAGGAAAAGGAAAAGACGTGCAGAGACAGTAGACTTAAAGGCTTTTTTCTCTAGAATTTATTTGTCTATCATCATAGTATGAAGAACTAAATTCTAAAGTACGGCTAGGGTTGAACTTGCACACTAGATGATATTTTTAATTTATTTTTAATTTATGTATTTGATTTTCAATTACTGAAACTCCTTTGTTTTATTATTCTCAATTCATTTTTGATGTTTTCTTCTCTGAATAATCATAGAATTTATTCTGTTTATGGATTTAGTCATACTTTTTCTATTAAATGATTTAGTTATTTGATTATGTTTAGATCAATTATTTATCTATATTGATTTACTTATTTGTTGTAATATCGCTCCCTGAGTATGTTGTCGTCGTTGAATTTTCTCAATAGGGATAATAATTTACGTATTCTGAAAGTGAAGAATGATTTTTCAAAAGATTACATTTGGTTTAATTTTAGTTTATAAATCTATACTTTTCGATTAGGAATTTTGGAAATTAAGTTCCCAATTGAGTTATTCAATAAATTAAGAATAATCAAAATATCGGATTTGTGCAAGGGATTCCCGACACTTTACTATGCATCAAATTTGAGTATTTTTTTCGTTAGTCACTTTGCTTCACTTTAAATTGCATTTAAAATTAATTTTTATTTATTATTAATCATTTAATATTTTCTTTAGTTTCTTTGTTCCTTTAGTTGTTCTTTTAATTTGTCTCTCTGTGAAATTGACACCCCAAAGTTGTGCAACAACTACTGCATTATTTTTTGGGTGTAATAAAATTTTGGCGCCATTGCAGGGAAACGGTAAAAGAATTGCTTAACAAATTTTCTTTTCAGCAATTTGTAAAGACAAGTAACTTCGTTCCTTTTTTTAGCTTGCTATATTTTTATTTTATTTTATTTTATTTTTATTTTCTTTTTGTAGTGTTTTTTTCAGTGTTGCATTTTTCTCTACCTTACATGCACATGTATAGAGACTCCTTGGGTTGGTTTGTTCGTAGACTTGTGTCAGAGTCAGAGTCTGATTTTTTTAATCATTTGTTTGATACTTCTTCTAATTCTGAGGAAATGAGCGAACACGAAGATCAACCCACCAGGATCCTTCAAGATTACCTTCACCCTACACGCACAACAACACTGTCATGCATCATGTTTTCAGCTAATACTCCCCAACTGAATCTTAAAACAGGGATAATATAGTTACTCCTTACTTTTCATGGCTTGAAAAATGAAAATTCATATTTGCACATTAGGGAGTTTGAGGAAATAGTTGCAACTTTTCATAGTCAAAATGCAACTGATGACGTTGTGAGACTTAAGTTTTTTCCTTTCTCTTTGAAAGATAGAGCTAAGAGTTGGGTATACTCATTGAGACCACGATTTATTAGGTCATGGAATAAGATGACTCAAGCCTTCTTTTATAAATAATTTCCCCAACATAAGACCAACGTTTTTAAAAGGAAAATCTCTACATTTGCCCAAAAGGACAATGAGACTTTGTATCAGTCTTGTGAGAGATTTAAGAAGTTATTGAGTATGTGTCCTCACCATGGGTATGAGAATTGGTGCTTAGTAAGCTATTTTTATGAGGGACTTACACATAAAGAGCACCAATTTGTTGAAATGATGTGTAATGGTGAGTTCTTATAGAAAGATCCTGATAAGGCCATAGAATACCTTAATGAGCTTGCTGAAAAAGTTCACACTTGGACTGAACCTAGTGCTATTGAGAGCACAAATAGGTCACGACCTGCAAGAAATCCAAATAGTGGTGGAATTTACCATCTCAGGGAAGAGGATAACCTAAAGGCTAAAGTTGATATGCTCACTAGGGAGCTAGAGGTGTTAAAGACTAAGGACTTACTGCTAACATAAGTGGCAAATCATGCAGAGTCTTTTAAACTATGTTTTGTGTGTGGCAGGGTAGATCACCTTACCCAAGAGTGTCTCACATTTGCTGAGATGAGAGGGATGTATGAGGAACAATGTAATGCCTTCGGTATATACAAAAAGCATTTTACACATTTCTCTTATATTTATAATCTAAGGTGGCATAATCACCCCAATTTTAGTTGGAAGTCTAAAAACTAGCTACCTGCACAACCCCCTAGATCATATCCCACACTATATCATGCACCTTCATCTTCTAAGAGTCCTTTAGAAGACATTTTGCATGCTTTTACTGAGGCATATGGTAAGACTAACCAAAAGTTTGAATATTTGATTACACAAGTTGTTGAAGAAAACAAGGAGATAAAGGCCTAAGTGTCCAAATTGATGAACTCCTTGAGTGTGAATGAGCGAGGTAAGTTCCCTTCTCAAGCTCAGTCCGTACCCCATGGTCAACACATAGTGTAAGAAAATTTAAAGGATGTGAATACCATTATGACACGAAGTGGTACATCATTACACATTCTAACAATGAACAAATCAGAGGATATGGAAAAGAATCAAGATAGTAGTGATGTTGAGCTGCCCAAGGAACCTGAGGTGACAAAGAATCCTGTTAAGGTACCATTCCCTCAAGCTTTAAAATCAAGCAAGCAAACTCTGGATCCTAACAATGAAATCCTAGAGAATCTAAGGCAGGTAAAAATCAATCTTCCTCTTTTGAATGTGATTAAACAAGTTCCTACTTATGCAAAAGTTCTGAAGGATTTGTGTACATCTAAGAGGAAGCACCATGTGAAGAAGACAGTGTTCCTAATAGAACAAGTTAGTGCTCTAATTGAGTAGTGGATTGCTCCTAAGTACAAAGAACCTAGCTATCCAACCATTGCATGCAGCATCGAAAATCATGAGTTTGGGCAAGCTTTGCTAGATTTAGGAGCTGGCATGAATCTAATGTCATATTCTATTTATTTATAGTTGGGGTTAGGAGAAATCAAACTAACCACTGTGGTATTGCAATTTGATGACCATTCAGTTAAAGTACCCTGAGTTATGGTAGAGGATGTTCTAATTGAAATTGACAAATTTTATTTGTTACCAAGTGGCCTCAAACTCAAGAGGGGGGTGAATTGAGTTTATAAAATATTTTCACAAATCTTTCGTAAAATGTTTGTTTATCAATTTTCGTTGAAGTTATTGGATGATTGAAGTGAATAGATAAATGAGATTGAATACTTTACTCACAAATTAAAGAAGCCAAGATGAATAACATTCAAGCAAGCATATGAAATAAATGCACAAATGTAAAGAGATGAGTTTAGAAAATCAAACACAAGGTTTATCCTAGTTCAGCCACCAATCCACTTGTGGCCTACGTCCAGTCCTCAAGCAATCGCTAGAAATTTTTCACTATATCTTCAAGCTTCAATAGGTACTTGACAATCTTTACATACTAGAGAACTCACTACACCTTGGGATACCTCACCCTTTACAACTTTTGAGGGATGCCTCACCCTCAAGGGATACCTCACCCTTTATCCAACTAAGGGATACCTCACCCTTTTCTCTAGAGGGATACCTCACCCTCTTCACAAAGAATCAAAGTGTATATAAGATGAAACTCTCACAAGAGTGGATATTACAAATTGAAGTTCAATGGGTATCAAGGATTCACATAATTATAGCTCAAAACAGGGGTTGGGAGAAAAAGATGATGAAACACGAATTTAATGCTCAATGATGATTTTCAGATTATTCTCCAACTTTTCTTTAATGCCCAAACATTTTCATTTATAGCTCCAAGCAAATAAGAGCCATTGGGTGGTGATTAAAAATGATTTCCTATGAAAACTAGCAGTTTATAGCTGTTGGAACGTGTTTTATGGTTGCCCAGATAACCGGTTAGGAAATTGTCCTAATTGGTTAAGAGCGTTAAGTTTTGGCCACTGACATTTAGAATAACTAGTTAGGAGCTTTTCCTAATCAATTAGGACCTTAAATATTTGGCTTCTGTGAAATGGAATAACTAGTTAGGACATATGCCTAATCAGTTAGGAGCTTGAGAAAATGCTCCTAGTCTTTACACTAACCGATTAGGTGAATTGCCTAATCAGTTAGGAACTTTTAAAACATGAAAAATGCTTTTATTTATTATAATAACTGCTTAGGTGAATTTCGTAATCGTTTAGGGGCTTTTAGAATGTGAAAAAGGCTCTTGACAGGGTGAATAATCGGTTAGGAAAAATCCCTAATCAGTTATTGCACTTTGATTTTGAAAATTGACTTTAAATGGTCATAACTTCTTCGTTTCTTATCTATTTTAAGCAAATACCACTAATTAGAAAGATCTTTGAGTCTATTTTCATATGAAAGAAGTTTCAGGACAAAACTCAAAGTATTTTGAAAGATATGATCAAAAGAGTAACCAAAAGTCAGTTTTACAAAACACAAATTTGGCTATTTTTCATGGATTTGAACTACCACCATGATTTGCTTTTCAAAAACATGTTTGTTAGGCATTTTGGCATGTGAAAAACCATTTGTATATATTTGAAAACATATTTGAGCTTAGTGTGATTCTTTTTTACCTTTACACATGATCTAGACCCTCTATGCTAATCTTGAATATTCTTGGAGCTTGATCAATGCATTTCCATTCCTTTCTTGTTTGTTATCATCAAAACCATTCCTTTAGTCAATGCCAGTTACATTATTATCCTGTTGATTTCCTAATCCTTGACGCTAGCTTTACTATTGGTACTACTTCTAAAATTTGTTTGATTTTAGGTAAGCCTTTCTTTACCACTGCTAATGTTCTTATTAATTGCAAGAATGGACTCATGAAGCTGTTTTTGGAAAACATTACTCTTGATGTGAATATCTTTCATATTGCAAAACAACTAGAAGATGATGGCGAGGGCCACCAGATATACATGATTGACTCACTCATGGATAAGGGAGTTTCTGCAGCCTATGATTTTGATTCCCTTGAAACTCTGGATTATGGCACTCGGGCATGACAACCAAAGTTTAAGGTGTTGTTTGAGAAAGATTAAAGCATTGATGATATAAAAGGTATTAGTCCCTTAGTCTGTTCTCATAAAATTAATTTGGAGGAAGGTAAATGATCGGCGATTGAAGTTGTAACTTGAGTTAAAGGATCTAGATGTAGAAGAGACTTTGGTAGACGATCTTGTCTACCAAAACTGAGATAAGTTTTTATTTTGGGTTTTTGTTTTTATTGATTTGGCTTAAGTGCCTTCCAGATTTCGAAACCTTTGTATGGGGATGTAAATAGTGTCGACCAATGAAAAAATTAAAAAATTCAAAGCCCAAAAAAAAAAATTAGTTTGCGTGCTTGTTTATTTCATTTTACTTTATTTTGTTTTATTATTTTTGTCATATTACTAACCATTGTTAGGGTGTAATTATCTTCTTCTTGTCTTCTATTTTTAATTGCTAAGTATTTCAAGTATGTGACTCCTCCTTATTACTTTATTTATTTTTGTCTCAATAATTTCTTTCATGCATATTAGTGATTATTTCTTAAGTTTGAATTTAATTTGAAACATTGAGGACAATGTTTAGTTTTGATTGGGGGAGGGAGTTACTTGGCTTTCAATCATGTTATTATCAATGTCACTTTTGTGAGGAAAGTTTTTCTATCATCTTGCTCAACTTGTTTCACATTATTTATTATTGTTTTAGTTAAAGAAAAGTTTTATATCACAATTGCATTTAATCTAATGTCATAGAACTTGTTAGAATTGTGTGTTTCCTTAAGAGATGATATTAGGTCATGTTTCTTATTTTGAGCTTTGGAATAATGATTTTCTTCTTTCACATATTTATACTTATCACCCCTTTGAGCCTATTTATTGAGTCTTTCTTTCTTAACTTTTTTCCAAAGTGTTTCAAGAAAGAAGCAATATTATTGCAATATAGGAAGGTATAAGGGAAAAAAAAGAGAAAAATTAAAAAAAAAAGGAAAAGTGAAAGTGCAAGAAAAAGAAAAGAAAAGAAAGAAAAAAATTTGAAAAGCTACAAAGTTGAAAAATTTTGAGAAAAGAAGTGAAAAAAAATGTTTGATTTGCGAGTTTGAAAAAAAAAGTGATTTAAAGAAGGTAAGGAAAATTGTGTTGAAAGTGAAGAAATTAAGCTTTTAAATATTCTTGAAACACTTTTAATTTTCATTGTTTTCCTTAGCCTTCATATTTTCCCTTTACCCACATTACAAGCTTAATAAAGTCCTATTTGATCTTAAGAGATTGCATGGTTCTTCCAATGTACATAACTAATCTTAAGATGTGGTACAAAATCTTTTCTTAACATCTTTTCATGAAACGATATTTGTTCTATTTTCTCAATTTTCTTTCTATCATTTTAAATTTAAGATATTTATTTTGATTTGTGTCTACTACTCTACTCACATATACTTGCTATAAGTGACACCATACTTCTAAGTGATTTTCATTAGTGAATGCAACTCTTGTGAGGATTGTATATGTAACATCATCTTTAACATGTAGACTTGTAATTAGTTACAAAGGTAGCTTAATACTTGCTTAACATGCCTGTTTAATTTTGTGATAGTCTGAATTAGTTTAGGCACTTTGCTGCAAGCCAAAAGGTGAAAAGTAGCTTAAAATAACCTAGATATTAGTTTACTAGTTTAGCTAAAGGAAATAGATGTAGATAATTTATTTCTAAGTTACAAATATGTATTCTATGATGTGGTTAAAATTTGAGAATAATAGGAGTCAGTTTGGTATTTTTAGGCATACTGGTTGTGTGTTTTAATGCCGGAATGACTAGTCACAGATATGAAAAATTATGATATTGGTGAAACAACTTTTTTAATGAATCTTAGTATTTATTTTAAAGTTATTGGAACTTGAAAAACTTGATTTAGCTAAATCTGAGTATTTTTAGCAGATAAAAAAGTATCAGTGTTATAACTAAAGGCTTAAAACTCTCCACGGTTTACAACCTATTTTCCTCGACTTTTATTGCTTTCTTTGTTACTCATTTACTTACTTTTCTCTCTTCTCTTCACGGCTGCACCAAAAACAGCACCAAGGGAGGAAGTTTCAAGTGGTGAAAATGAGAGCAAGAAGCATAAGAAGAAGGGGAAATTCAAGGCCAGAAGTTGAGGCTCAAATCTGCAACATCAAGGCAGCATCAAGGCAACTTGAGGTAGGGGTTTCTGAGATTGAACTTCATTTTTTCTCATTTTTTCATGTTTAGGCTATTTGAGGTTTAATATACTAAAATTAGTTCTTATGGTGTTTTAAGTGATTTTCTTGCTTGGATAAGTTTTAAATGTGTTTTATGACTTATTCATGCTAAGAGTTTGGATTAAAAAGTGAAAATTCTCCATTTGAACCTAAAATGCTCTAAGTGTTTATTTTAGGGGTTTGGATGAGTGATTTGATGTAATGGTCCATTTTTTATGAAATCAATTAGTGTTTTATGTTTCCCTCATGTTTGTGAACTTGTTTGGGACTTAAAATAATTAAGGAACGAATTTGAAGTGATCAAATTTTGTATTTGTGCCAATTGAACAGTGTTCTCCACTGCAAAATTATGCAGGTTTTGTTGCTGGGTGCTCAGCGCTCAAGCGCTCTATCCATGCACAGTCAAGCGCCTGTTGCCCAGAAGAACATGCTATGGTGCTCGCTGATAACTACTGAGACTACCAAATTTAAATCAATTTATAACCAAATTACCAAAACTACTTGCAGTATATGGTAACACCGGGTCGAGCCCGTAGATCACTCTAATTACACAATTAGATTAAGAGGTTGATAAACAAGGGAGAAAGGGTTTACAAAATTAAACAATAGAAAGCAATTAAGAAAAGTAAACAGAATTTGGAAAACAACCAATCCAAGAGAATTAACCAATCTTGATCTTAATCCATTCTTAATCACTAAAGGTCCATTCAATTATCAATCAAATCCTTGGTCTTAGATCATATCAAGACGCCTCTCAATGATCCATGGATCTTCTACTAGAAACGCTTCTAGAATTCAATTAACTAAGGTTAGACAAATTAAACACCCATCCAAAACCCAAATTAACTTAAAAACTAAGATCCAATCAAGCTAAACATTTCATAAAACAACTTCAATACATTGTTTAGTCTCTGAATTCCTCTCTTAGCACATGGTAATTACGCAATTATCAAATGCAAATCCCAATTAAATTAAGTACCCAATCAGAATTAGAAAAAAAAAAGGAAGGAGAGAAACTATATTAACAATTGAATGTAAACAATTAAAATAGAATCTCAAGATTAAGCATCAAGAATTTTTGATCCATTGGATTAATTAAAGGCCCTACCCCTCTATAAATGGGAGGGAAGAACTTAGAAAAAGAAGAGAAAAACTAGAGAGAAAGGGGGGAAGAGAGTTCTAGAGAGAAGATGAAAGTGTAGAATGAAAGTGTATTTTAGGACTCCCTCTTTCTAAACCTATAACTGCCCCCTAAATAGGCCTCTAGTGCTTCATTACACTTCCCAAACACAGTTGGGCCTTGTAGGAACATAATGGTCTAAGTCTCATCTGAATTGAATTTGAATTGACCAAGATATGCTCACTTTAATGCCATATACTCCCCAAACCTGAGTCTGAACTTCCAGGCCTAATTAGGTCTACTAGACATCCGATTAAGACTTTGAGCTCTTCATCAAAGTTTTAGAGCTTCCTCTCATCTTACCTACAAGGTAAAATTCATAATTTTCAGATCTAGAACTCAAGTTATGGCCGAAATACAGAAACAGCGTCAAAACTCAATAATGCTGAAAAAATTCAATTAGACCCAATTTGAGCCCAAACTTAGAAAACATGACCAAGCATCAATTAATGGAGTACATGGAGAGTGTAAATGACTAAAAAAGAGGGTTTATTAATATACAAAATATGTGATTATCACTCGCGCACTCAAGCGTGCTGTCTTTCTTCGCTCAGGCTTTGAGACAGGGCAGAAACAGGATTTTGGCATTGCGATGCTAAAATAATTTTCTACTTATTGGGATCATTTGTGCAAGCCTTTAAGGGTGTAAAGAGACACTTTTGGAGATATTTCATACAAATTATGTTGTTTCAAACCCAAATGCAGGTTGTCTCAAGCAATAAAGTCTCGGAAGTCAGAGGTCAATCCACAGAAAATTGATGAAGAAAATTATTTGAGGTAAGGAAAAGATTTGTCACAAAATAAAGGTGATGAGAATTATTCACAAATGAAAAGGATTTGCTTGGGCTAAGAGATCCACTCTTGGTAAGTAAATTAAGGACAAGATTAAATTTTTTTATAACTCAATTAGAATTCACGTATAACGGAGATTCCAATCGAAAAATATAGCATTCAAAGTTCATTTAAGATTATATATATAATTATATTATGGCTCCTTAATTATCTACTAACACCAACATTTGTAAATAAGTTCAAGTATTCATTGTACCAATCTCTTGTCTACAACGAATCAAGATCTCCACTTTACAAGGAGGGTTAATAACGCCAACACTTGTAAATGAGTTCAAGCATTCATTGTGCCAATCTCTTGTCTACAACAAATCAAGATCTCCACTTTACAAGGAGGGTTTCTAAATTGATTGGAAACAAAATATAACACACATAATGATCACTTGATAATATAACATTCAAGCACAAGAAAGAGATTAATCTAACCTTATTTCATTACCAAAAGCTTCACCCTTTCACCCAAGCAAAATGAGAATTAGTTACTTATAAACAAGAAGAAAGAAAGAAAGAAGAAGAAGAAGATGAACATAATTTCTATTTAGAACAAAAGAAAACTATAACAAGAGAAAAAAATAATACAAGAACAAGATCTTAATCTCTAAACTAAGATGATTCTAATGAGCAACCAATGGTTCCTTTTATAGAGCATGAAGGGTACAAAATGACAAGGGGGTTGTTTAATGAGTGAGTAGATGAGTGAAAAATTATTGTCATGCTTGTCTCCCTACTCAACCAATTTAGCTGTCTTCACATGACTATAACTCTATCATAACGTCACCTATTACATAAGTGGTCTTCATGAAAGTTGAAGGATTTTGTCTCGGCTTTCCAATGCCACTAGTTTCAGCCCAAGCTGACTCCTACAGCCCAAGATATGGTCCAATATTTGCACAATGTTTGGGTTCCAGCAACAACACCTATGTTCTGACTTCTAGGCCTAATATGACCTATTAAACATCCAATCCAGCTCTTGTGTTCTCATGAAAATTGTACATTTAGGTCTTAGCTTTCATTTATGCTTAATTTGGTATCAATTGAACTCCTATAGCTCAAGTAATGGGCTGATGAATGTGCAGAGGTCAAACTGTCAGGATCAACATTCTGACTCTTGCTTCCACTTCAATTTAAATTATCCAAACGTGTGATTCATCTTTTAAGTTCTTCACAAAACTTATAGAGAATTGTCTTAGCTTTCCTACAAGACCAATTTACTGAACGCTGTCAAATAGACAAATTAAGGCCAATTCATATAATAATTCCTTCAATGATCCAATTAAGCTCAATATCATAAAATATGACAAAACTAACTTAATTAAACCCAATTGAACCTTAAGAATCCCAGTGAGAGGATTATTAAATGAATAAAATATATTGCTATCAATATTTCTTGGAGAGAATTATCAACTTGCATATATGAAAAGTTTGGGAAATTCTTAGACATTGAAGTGTGACAGAATGCCTAAGTTAGTGTTTAGAACTTTGGTCAACATGAGGTTGATTTATAAATCACTTGAGTGATTGTGGGATGTTCTAAATACTGTTTAGCTAGAAATATGAATTTTGCTACCTTTATTGGATAAGTGACACTAAGATTCCTATGTCTAGTGTTTAAAAATATGGCCCAGATATTTAGTTTTCAAACTGGATATTTGCTTGTTTCCTATGTATTGTGACATTAGATGGTGTACACAACCATATGACCTGAAAATGAGGTGTTGGATCTAAATTCTCCTTATATTTATGCTTGCATGGTCAAGGTTACTAGTATGGGAGTGACAATAGTATTCTTACGCGGTGAGGGAAAAATGTCTACCTATTACTAAGCAGGTTTATGCTTTTAGGCTTATCCTGCTCTGTATATACAAGAAATAGAGGTTTCTGGGAAATAAGTAAGTAGCTTGTCTTTTTCAAACTTTAAAACCTGCATTGGCATTGCATATTCATAATATTATGACCTTGTTTGAGCATAATCATACCTCATAACATAAAGCATTACATGGTTGATAATTGTATAGGCAGTTGTCATTGCTTGACCGATTGATTGTTTGGTTGCTTGTTCAATAGTATCTTAGGATTGTATGGGTGATTCTTTGATGTTATTGATTTCTTGAATATTCTATTACACAGAATTTAATTTTGTGTTCAGTTGATTTATTTGTTGTAAATGATTAACTGCTGGTCTTGGTATGCTTATACTGAGAAATTGTGATTTCTCACCCCTGTGTGTTCCATGTAAATTTAGGTGAAGTCCCTCCAAAGGGAAAATGCAACAAAAAGAAGAAGCAAAAGGCTTATTTTAGCAGCTTTATTTATTTTTGAATCAGATTGTACATTTGTACTTTTCTAGTTGTTTGTAAAAGCTTATGTATACAGTATGATTTGTTAGCAAGTGATGTGTGTATATATGACCTTTTTATCATTTGTGGCTCTCACTATACAAGTTATTATTAGTTTTTATTTTATGCATTTTAGAAGTGACATACTTAATGCGATTTATTTTGACATATTTCGTTTATTTTATGATAATTCGTATTAAGATGTTATAGTATAGGGTTGAAAGATGTTTTTTGATGGGGATACAAGTTGTGATATTTGAATACAATGAGTATATGCCATAGTAGCTATATTACTCACACACTTTGAGTTTGATGATGGTAAAGTTTTTATGACAATTTTGTTGTTGTGATGCATAATTGATATTCTTGAGTTAAGATAAATTAGATTTCATTAAATTAGTTGGAGATATTGTTCATTTTAAGCTTTCTTTTAAGTCGCTTTCATTGCTAGAGACTAGCAATAAGTTGATTGGGGTTGTGATAATGCCTATTTTTTATCTATTTTTTCTTATAAAAGTAAACATTATTATATGTCATTATACTTGATTTTAGTGACTTTATAATACTATTGATTTATTTATTTAAAGCAGTCATTAATTTAATTATTGTAATAATTGTAGGGAATTTGTTAAAAAATCTTGGACAAAATAATGACAATTTGGAAGCAAGTTTAATTGAAGAAAGAAATCAAGACTTGGGCCCACAACAAATAGAGAAAAAGATGAAAATCTGGCAGTCTTCAATAAAAGGAGATTAAGTTTCCTAAAATTGGTTTCCTAAATCTAATTAATATCTTTTTATTATTTGGAGACCAATTAAGGAGATTGAGTTTCCTAAATTCAATCTATATCTTTTTAATATTTGGGAACCAATTAAGGAGATTTTGTGAAAGATACACTCCTGTTAAGTAAAATCTCTTATTAATAGACAAAGAGAAGAGAGGTCACATAGGAGGAAAAGCAGAGGACACACAGAGATAGGAGAATTGAAGGCTTTTTCTCTAGAATTTATTTATCTATCATCATCGTAAGAAGAACTATATTCTCAAGTAAGGCTAGGGATGAACTTACACACTAGATGGTATTTTTAATTTATGTATTTGATTTTCAATTACTAAAACTCCTTTGTTTTATCATTCTCAATTCATTATTGATGTTTTCTTCTCCGAATAATCATAGAATTTATTCTGTTTATGGTTTAAGTCATGCTTTTTTCTATTGAATGGTTTAGTTTTTTTATTATCTTTGAATCAATTATTTATCTATATTTGTAACACCCTAATACGAATATTGTAAAATAAATAGAATATTTCAAAATAAATCACATTAAGCATGTCACTTCAAAAAAATGCATAAAATAAAAACCCATAATAACTTGTATAGTTATTATAGAGAGCCACGAATGATAAAAAGATCATATATATATACATCACTGGCCAACAAGCCACACTATACACATAAGCTTTTACAAACAACCAGAAGAGTACAAATATACAATTTGATTAAAAAAAATAAAGCTGCTAAACTAAGTCTTCTGCTTCTTCTTTTTGTTGCCTTTTCCCTTTAGAGGGACTTCACTTGGATTTACATGGAACACGCAGGGGTGAGAAATCATAATTTCTCAGTATTTGTATACCAAGACCAGCAGTTAATCATTTACAACAAATAAATCAACTGAACACAAAATTAAACTCTATGTAATAGAATATCCGATAAACAACAATCTCAAAGAACGGCCCATATAATCCTAAGATACTATCAAACAAGCAACCAACCAATTAATCAATCAACCACTCAGGCAATGACAACTGCCTATACACTTGTCAACCATGCAATGCTTTATGTTATGAGGTTTGATTATACTCAAACAAAGTCCTAATAGAATGATTATGCAAGCTAATGCATTTTAAATTTGAAAACTCAAGCTATTTACTATTTCCTAAGAACCTCTGTTCATTATATATACTAGCAGGTTAAGCCTATAAACCTATACCCACTTAGTAATATGTGACTACCTTCCCCTCACGACCATAAGAGTAATACTACCACCCCCATACTGGTAACCTTGACCATACAAGCATAAATGCAAGGAGAATTAGGATCCAACACCTCATTCCCAGGCCACATGGTTGTGCAAACCATTCAGGTTACAATACATAGGAAAATAGTAAATATCAAGTTTGAAAACCAAAAGACAAGGCACATATTAATTACTAGAGCATAGGAATCTTAGCCTTGCTTATCCAATAAAGTAGCAAGAACCATGTCAGTAGCATTCTCATATCTAGAACCTCATATTATCACTTCACAAGTGATTTCAAGACAACCTCATGTTGTGCAAGATTTTAGATATAACCCTAAGGTAATCTAAACTCAAAGATTTGCCTAAGGTTTCACAACTTCTTATATATGCTAAGTGGTTATTCTCTGTAAGAATCACCCCCATTTGTGCCTCAACACACTTAAGAAAGCATATATGAGTGATCCCATCACTTGGGAAACTCCAAAACATCAAAATCACAATGTTGGAAAATCCTGGAGCTCACACCTCGATGTGACACTCCCACATCGTGGCGTGCTGCTCTCTGCCTATTGAAAACTAAAAACCCAAGACTCATGCACCACAACGTGCATACCCTGCGCTGTGGCATCAGAAGCAAAACTGGTATTGTTCCATTGGGACAATTCATAGATTTTGGCCACTCTAAACCAGTTTCTAGGTGATTTAAGGTTCCTAATAAGTTCACCAACACATAGGAATCATTAACCACCAACAAAAATCTCTAATTTGGATCCAAAGGCCAAATCACTCATCCATGACCTAACTTTCTCACTTTTAGGAATCAAAGCTTTAAATGACAAAATCTAAGTTTCTAACTCAAACTGAAACCATGAACAAGTCATAAACAACCAAAAAAACTCATTCATGCAAGAAAAACACTTCAAACACCTCTAGAAACCAATTTGACCTATTTACGCACCCCATGTGCAACAACGGTGAAAATGGTAAAATTTGAGTTAAAAAGCCTAAGAACCCCTACCTTGTGAAGCAAAGATGGTGATAATGGCTAGATGACCACAAGCTTGCCTTTCCTTCTTGATTTCCCTTTCTCCTCCTTGTTCTCCTTTCCCTATTGGTTCGGTTTCAGTAGTGAGAGAGAGCAATAAACAAGTGACAAATGAAGAAAAGAAATGGAAACCAATATAAGGCACAGGAAGGCGAATGGCTTGGTCACTTAAGTGACCAAGTACTACTCCCAATTTACTAAGAATACTTAGATTTTTCCAAATCCAATTTTCTTAAAGCCAACAAATTTAAAATAAATCACAAGATTCAACAAAAATCTTGTTATACCAAAACCATCATTTTTCATATCTATGACTAGTCAATCCGGCATTAAAACACACAACCAATATGCTCAAAAATATCAAACGAACTCCGATTAACCTCAAAAATTAACCTTATCATAGACTTCACATTTTTGACTTAGAAATAAATTATCCACATCTATTTCCATTAGCTAAGCCATTTATGTTAATATCTAGATCATTTTAAGCTACTTTTCACTTTTTGGACTGCAACAAAGTGCCTAAACTAACTCAGATTGTCATAAAATTAGACAGGCATGTTAAGCAAGTATTAAGCTACCTCTGTAACTATTTACAAGTCTAACATGTTGAAGAGGATGTTACAATATTGATTTACTTCTTTGTTATAGTATTGCTCCCTGAGTATATTGTCATCATTGAATTTTCTCGATAAGGATAATAATTTACGTATTCTAAAAATGATAAATGATTTTTCAAAGGATCACATTTAGTTTAATTTTAGTTTATAAATCTATACTTTCCTATTGGGAATTTTGGTAATTGAGTTCCCAATTGAGTTATTCAATGAATTAAGAATAATCAAAATACCAGATTTGTGAAAGGGATTCCCAATGCTTTATTATTCATCAAATTTGAGTATTTTTTTTGTTAGTCACTTTGCTTCACTTTAATTTGCATTTAAAATTAATCTTTATTTATTATTAATCATTTAATATTTTTATTTAGCTTCTTTGTTCCTTTATCTATTCTTTTAATTTGTCTCTCTATGGAATCGACACCCCAAAGTTATGATACAATTATCGCATTATTTTTTGGATGTAATCAATGCTCAAAAATTAAAATATATCAGACATGATTCTCGTACGAGAGGTGATCCTTAGATGTTATTCCCTTATGTAGGGTAGCCCATTGATTGATTTGGCCATTGATGGATAGTGGAGATGATCCTTATACTTGGGGGAGATCCTAAATCCTAGATTTGATATTAGAAATGATTCTCATACCTAGGGGTGATCCTAGATATTTAGTAGATTGAGGAGGTTAAATTCATTCTCTACTTGTGATTCTAGATTTAGGAGGAGACATGCCCTCACTAGATTTGGCAAGGGTTACTTGGGATAGTGTTGTGTAACGAAGTACTGTTACGTATAGGTTGAGTGCACCGGCCTGATAAGCAGACTATCACTGAGTGATTGGTATTGTGAGGATGCAACATTCCCTGCTTACCAGGGTAATGCGAGGATGTGACATTCTCTCCTACCTATTTGATATAAAAGGACATGGGTCTAGAGAGTATGCTTAGAAAGATGATAATTAAAGAGTACTAATGAAATAATTACAAATATTTGAGTATTACCACATCATTTTGGAGATGTTTCTTGTATAAATCATAAATTTGATAATGATTATTTGCATTATGAGAAAATGTAAATATTCTAGTAATAGTAAGTTATGACTCATATTTGATATAATATTGATGTAATCTATGATTTAATATTGATGTGTTGAAGCAAAATTGGATGATTATGATTATTGATCAATGATAATAATTGAACTTCTATCTCGGGAAAAGAAAAAGAACTGTTTTGGGCTTTAGCCACCCTTTCTATAAGATATATTAAGTAACAGTTTGATTTCTCGAAGCAACTAAAGTTATTATGATGTCATATTTGTATGTTGGAACTACTAAGAATTTATTAGAATTCTCACCCCTTTTATGTTCTCTTTCCACGAAAATTCCAGTACGGGATCCTCCCAAAGAGTAGAAGTGAAGATGTTGATGTAGCATAGAATTATTTACTAGTTTTGACCATTGTTGTGTTCTTATAGATATGCAGTGGTTCGTAAATATTTTCTATGTACATATGCCTAGAAAGGCTTAGTTTGAATTATTTAAACACTAATGTACTAGTTTGTTTGGACTATTCAGATGTATAACTATTTTTATGCATATTATGTCTCCTTCACAAGGCTCAAATACATAATATGATATAGTTATTATCAAAGAACGATGATATATTTGTTGTGACGTGTCTAATCCTAATTATTCATGTATATTCCAGATATACTAATAGTAATAGTATTGGGACATTACATTTATGATATTAGAGCATTTCATCCTGTTGAGCTTGGGGTATGGACTGTTATGCTTGTAGCATATTAGAAGTTCCCATTTTATGTTATGCATTAAAGATTTCTTGTCTCTAATGAAGAGATGTATAGTTAGTTTAGATATTCATAACTGCCTTATGTGTGATTATTAGAAGCTTCTATCACACTGTTTACATGATATTGAGACTGATCAACTCAATATGTATTGTTCTATGTGCTAGAGCCCAATAGCATCCACCAAGCGTACTTCTGTCAATAATCAAATATAAAAACTCATAGGAACCCTTAGGGGAATGGTTGTGAAATGTGATTGTGAAGAATAAGATTGCATGCTGATATGCTTTACTTGATTTCTTGGTGCTTTTGTGCTTGTATTGTTGAATTTTGATCAAAATGACATGAGTCATTGTTGCTCTATTATGGCCGAAATCCATGTACATGAATGAGCTATGTGTAGTTGTTAAAATTTGATTGAAAATAATATGTATGACTACTGCTCTATTATGGCTGAATTTCACACATTAAATGTTATATGATGTCATTAAGTTTTTACTAGGAATGCTATGAAAAAGTGTAGCTCTACTTTATTAAGATCTCTCAACCATCAATTTATTGTATATGTGGTCTTATTTGGTAAGTTCAAAGCCTTTTTCTTGTTAAACAATGAATTGGCAATGCCTAAACCAAAGCTGGCTTAAGATCTTGGTATAGAATTAAGAAAGGCCAAGGTTTAGCGAGAGAAGATCATCGACTTATCTCCTTAATCCTATGACTATGGGTTGTTTGGGATCTTGCTATGTGGTTAAGGTGCTATGGTAAGAAAATGAGCATCAAATTGGAAACTAAATTTGAAAGGTGGATAATCATCATGTTATTGCATGAGATATTAAAACTAAAAAATAGTTCCTAATAGTCTATTACGAGATTGGTCAAAAAATTATTATAGGAATTACTCTAAAACCTGTGGGGTAGTTACAAAGATATGTGTGTGTGTGTGTGTATCTAGGTTTGACTATGAAATTGAACTATATGCTACTATCACTTGAACTGGGATTTGTTGTTTACTGATGCCATAAACTACTGTCTTTTGTTAAAATAAATTCTGGTTTTGCTAAAACTTGTTCTAGTAACATGCGACTACTTGGTGAGTGTATATGCCCATTTTGTATGTGTAACTTTCTTTGTTCTTTGTTAAATCACATGATCTAAGATTATAGTGACTAGAGAGAGAAGGACCACAGAGTTACTAATTTTTATTTATGTGAATCTTTATGAATATAAATGCTAAACCCCTTTTAAACCAAGGATGATTGTGAACATTTTACTATGAAAGTACATTAAGTATTATCTTGTACTGAAATTGTACAAATACATTATATACTTTTAGACTACTGAATTTTTCTAGTAAAAGTATAAGTTCATGAAAATAAGGTGAGTGTAGAGTGATTTAGTATTTTAGGCAGAGTTTTACAAAACGATGTTCTTTTGTTATACTAGATAGCTTTGGACATTCTCGTGTATAATTTTGTCTATAGTGACCCAAAGTTTGTGAAACTAATGCCAAATGAAGTAAGATGTAGGGACACTTGTGGTAAGAATCTAATGATTTTTGCCCTTCTGAAATAATCCCAGTTCACACTTAAGAATAGACTAGAATTCAACCAAATTTTACATGTTGTTACTGCCCTAGTAACATGTATGTTCTATAGCGTAACTTGGACTACAAAAGCCCAAATTCTATGCCATTTGTTGTATTCTAAAGTTAAGGGATAGGGTATTTAGTAGTCAAAATTTTATGACTTATGCACTTCATTCTGTTTCTAATTATTACATGAAGTTAGGGTAAATTCTGCAGAATTGCATTCTGCTGTCATAGACAAATAGCCTAGAGAGTTTATTACATAACTTAGTCCTTAGGATCCTAAAAATGATGAAACCAGTCACATTTGAAAGTTAACACATAAGGCTTCTTGCAGTAAAAATTTCATATTTTTATGGGCTCTCTAGCAGCACCAGATTCTAGTTGAAAACAGGGCAAATTCTGTATAAAAGAGCAAACTAGCACCTATTAAACCAAATGACATTACAATACAAGAGACTAGTGGCATTTTAAAGCTAAGATGTAAGGCTACAAGAAGTAAAAATTTCAATAATTTTTCATTCTCCATGTATTCCTAGTTTTAGTTTAAAGTAGGGTTAGATCCTAATAAAATAGCTAATAGAGATGCAACCAGCCAACCTAAAGATCCTTTGCATGGAATTGGAGGTCCAATGACTAAGGCCAAGACTAAGAGGATGAAGCAAGCTTTGTAAGGCCTAATTATGGAGCTCAAAGAAAAAAAAGATCGACACGGAATAGAGGCTGCACCTAAATGGGTCTCTTTTCTACAACTTGAAGATGATTTGAGCCCAACTTGAAGACAATAACTTGGAGAGCTAAATAAAGCCTAATTCACATTACTTAAAAAGCATTTATGGGCTGCAATCTCTTTAGTTATTGGGCCAATTAGTAGGGGTTTGATTAGCTAATAATAATTATCCTACTTTGTTTTTTTTAATATTTTCGTATTTAATTTTGATGCAATAAGTTAAGATGTCCTTTGGTCTTTCCCAAGTCAGTTTCTAAGTCACTATGATGGCTAGTGGGAATTTACTACCATGTTTATACTTATTTACTAGGTGATAATGTCCCTTGATCTTTCCCAAGTCAGTTTCTTAGTAATTGCATGATAATGAGAATTTAATTATTATATTCCAAGGGTTGCAAATAGCTTTTAGCTTAGCCTATAAATAAGAAACTTGTGTACTTCAACAAGCAATTTTGAATATTAATGAAATTTAAGTGTTTCTCCATTATGAGAGCTTCCCTTTTATTCTTAGGCTAAGAACTAAATCTTATAGTATTAGTTCTACCGGCAGGTCGCGGCTAGGGTCATGCTTCACTGGATGACTTTGGTTCTACCGGCAGGTCGCAGTTAGGGTCAAGTTCCTTCTAATTTTTTGCTTGTTTCAAGACGATCCTTAGTGTTGTCTTATCATTTTGTATCAGTGAGCTTCGGCTCTTGAAATCAGGTGGTATCTATCCTTTGTGTGTCCATCTTCTTCAAATTCAAAAAACATGAAATATATATATATATATATATATATATATATATATATATATATATATATATAAATATTTTGTTTCCGCTATTGCTTATCTCTTTTTGTATCATCTTCCTATGCTCAAACTCTGTCTAAGTCAATTCCTCTAGTTCTTTTCACATATACATTTTTATTTCCAAAATTATGTCCAAGTTCTATCATTTAAGAAGAAGAAAAATTTAGTGTAAAAAAAATTTGCAAAAAAACAAATTACAAAAAAAAGAGGCTGTGAATTGAGAGGACTCAATATTCCTTATTGGATTTCAAAACCCTTTCAATGATCTTGTTTGTTCAAATCTCTTCTTGAATTATTTGTTGTTTCCATTTCAATTACTTCTTGCTAGATTACTTTGCACTAAGTTATGATCAATCCCTTGCTACTTCCTGTTATGTGGAATCATATAAAGGTTCTTTACCTAAGAGCTCATAAGGAGAAGTAGAGTGGTAAAAGGCAAAGAGTGGTGAGACTATCATAGGGAAAGAGCCATCTAGAGTGAACCATGAGTGAAAAATATATATATAATTGAGTCTAAACACTTGAGAGAGTGTTTATGTGAAGATTCTTGAAGGCACAGTTGTTCTATGTTATCGTCCATTTGTAATCATTTCTAAAGTAAATTCTTGTAGCATTTTAATCATGAGTGAAGGAGAAGGAGAAGTTGATCTCAAATTATTTGTGAAGAATGTTCAAAAACAATTTCAGGCCCTAAATGCAAGATTGGATAGTCTACAAACCCCATCGAGATCTGGAACCCCAAAGCGACACACTTTTGAAGAGGAGGAAGATGAGTATTCTGATAGAAGAAGTACTAAAAGGAGAAGAAGAAATTAATCAAAAGGAGACAATCATTTGGGTAGTATTAAGATGACAATCCCTACATTCGAAGGAAGAAATGATCCTGAACTGTACTTGGAGTGGGAGAGAAAAATTGAACACGTGTTTGACTGTCATAGTTACTCGAGGAGAATAAGGTTAAACTAGCAGTTATTGAATTAACTAATTATGCTAGTATTTGGTAGGATCAATTTGTGAGTAGTAGGCGTAGGAATGGGGAAAGCCCTATTCGTACATGGGAAGAGATGAAGGTTGTCATGAGAAGGGGATTTGTACCTAGCCACTACCATAGGGACTTGCACCAAAAATTGCAAAGTCTAACTCAAGGTTCCATGAGTGTGGAGGATTACTATAAGGAGATGGAAATAGCAGTGATTAGAGCCAATGTTGAAGAAGACCGTGAAGCAACTATGGCTAGATTTATTGGGGGCTTAAGGAGAAAGATAGATGATGTTGTAGAATTGCAACATTATGTGGAGATGGAGGATTTGCTGCACAAAGCTAATCAGGTGGAAAGGCAATTGAAATCTAAGGGTACTTCCAGATTTGCTTCTAGTTCTTCATGGAAATCAAATTGGCATAACAACAAAAATATGTCAAAGACTAAAGAAGATGTAAAGGTCAAACATTCGGTTGCTACTCCTAAAAATAAAATTGAAACTACTACATCTTCTAGATCACGTGATATCAAATGTTTTAGGTGTCAAGGAGTTTGATATATTGCTTCTCAATGTCCAAATAAAAGGGCAATGATTTTGCTGGATAATGGAGACTTAAAGAGTGTGAGCTCAAGTGATGATGAAATGCCACCATTAGAGGATTGCAATGATGTTGAAGTTGCTGAACCTATGAAGGGAGATGTACTTGTTACTAGGCTTGCTCTTAACAAATAGCCTAAGGTAGATGGTGATGAGGAGCAGCGTGAGCATATCTTTCATACAAGATGCCATGTAAATGACAAGGTATGCAGTTTGATCATTGATAGTGGAAGTTGTACTAATGTTGCTAGTACCTTATTAGTTGAGAAATTGAATTTACCCACATTAAAGCATCCTAATCCATATAGACTACAGTGGCTGAATGATTGTGCAGACATAAGGGTGACTAAGAAAGTGTTGGTTTCATTTTCTATTGGAAAATATAAGGATGAGGTTCTTTGTGATGTGGTACATATGCATGCTAGACATCTACTTCTTAGGCATCCATGGTAATTTGATAGAAAGGTTACTCATGATGGGTACAAAAATAGGTACTTGCTTCCTATGAATAATTGCATCATTGTATTAACACCTCTCAAACCTGCTGAGGCTTATGCTGACCAAAACAAAATTACAAGAGAGTGTAAGTTGAGGGAAGATCAATTGAGCATTCAAGAGAAGGAAAGAAAAGATAAAGAAAGTGAGAATAAGCAAAAGAAAGAGAATAATAAAATTGAGTGCTATGAAGAGAAAAATTCTAAGGTTGGTGTGCAAAATAAAGAGTGAAAAAAGAGAGTGAGTGCATTTGCAAGAAAAAGAGAGGTTGAGAGTGCTTTGATAACTAGAGAGCAGCTACTTGTACTCTTGTATAAGGATGTTTATTTCACTAATGATCTTAACTCTTCTTTGCCAAGTGAGGTTGTTTCCTTATTACAGGAATTTATTAAAGTTTTTCCAAAAGAAATACCCTATGGATTACCTCCTTTAAGAGGTATTGAGTATCAAATTGACTTGATTCCTAGTTCTTCACTTTTCAAATAGACCAGCCTATAGAACAAGTCCCGAGGAAGCAAAGGAAATTCAAAGGCAAATGGATAAATTACTGCAAAAAGGATTTATGATGGAGAGTCTTAGTCCATGTTCTGTTCTTATAATCTTAGTTTCGAAGAAAAATGAGACATGATGTATGTGTAACACCCTGAAAATTATCTGTTTCATCATAAATAATTATTTTTTAATATTTGTGATTTTTTGGAATTTTTTTGAAAATGTCAAATATTTTAATATATTTATCATTTTACATGCATACTGAGCAGAGTCAGTGTAACACCCTAGAAATTATTTGTTTCGTGATGAATAATTATTTTTTAATATTTGTGACTTTTGAGGATTTTTGTGAATTTTTTTAGAAATGTTAAATATTTTAATATATTTCTCATTTTACGTGTACATTGAGCGGAGCTGGGAAAATGAAATGTTTTCCCTGAGGCTAGTAAACTTTGAATTGTGGAAACGTTAACAGGGGATCTTCCTAAACTCGAGGTCAGGCACAGTTTACGAGATTTATATTTTTTGAGATTTTATCTGATAAATAAAATCTCAGTATGTACTGTTAAATAAAATTCTGTGATACGCTCTATTATTCGTTGGACAATAGATACTGGTTTGTGAACTGTAACAATTGTCCATTGGGTAATAGCTTGGAGTGAAAACCCTAATCACCTTATTATCCTATTATTTTAATTACCCTATCACCTACTTATCTTATCCAAATGTAATCTACTTTATGTCTAATCAAATCCACTTTTGAAAAAGCTAACAACTTAACCCTAATTTTGGTGACAACTTTCCCTCCCATTTTCCCTCTCTACTACATGGCCATGAGGCCTACTTGGAGCCCAAAATTTTGCTTTCACTTAATTAATCTCATTTCTATTTTCAAAACCCAAAAAGTTCATTTCATTTATACTATCACTTTCTCTTTCTACACTCATCTTTCTCTCATTTTCTCCTCCTTCTCTCTACCACCCACATGGCCTCACTCCCTCTCCTTGCCCCCATGTTTGCAAAAATCCCAAGTTACTATATTTCCTTAATCTCCATTACATTCTAAACACCTTTCTAGTTTGAATCTACTTGAAAAGCTTCCATCTTCATTATCTTCTTCAAGCTTCAAAGTTTGAAGTTTTACGGTAAGATTCTTGGTTCCTCACCTTTTCTTCTTTATTTTCATTTTCAAGGCCACCTTCATGACCATTTATTTCCTCTTTTTCAAGCATTAATGTTGATTGGTTAAAGTTGAAATTTCTAGGGTTTTGAAGGAGTGAAACCGAATTCATCAAGGAGCTACAAAAGAGATTCCTTTTCTTGTTTTCTCTTGGGTAAGAGGGAGATAGTCCACTTCAACCTCTCTTGGTAGTGAGAGACTTGATTTTATGTTGTTTGTGAGGAACCCTTGTTAGGGTTACTCTCTTTGATGTATGATTTTAATGGCCATGTGTTAATTTTACTTTGTATGATTTATTTAAATTAATGTATATGTATATTGATGACCTTGGATGGATTTTGTTGGATTGGATATATGAAATAGAAGCAAGGGCTCCTTGTCCTCCTCATTGTGGCTCACGACCATGACCCTTAAATTAGGGTATTCATGATTGAAATTGGTAACAAGTAGGTGACCTAACCAACCAAGTGAATAAAATATGAAGGAGTGAAGGAAAATTTAGGGTTTCTACCCTTGGGAGGCCCATGGCCTCTAGGGCCATTATAGGGCTCAATCATGTGATTTTATGTAACCTTGGATTTTAATTAATCAAGTGTTAAGTAGATACCAATGTGATGGAGAGAAATTTAAATGATAACCAAAAAGTGAATCTTTGGACCTAATTAAGGAACAAGAGTGTGTAAGTCTTGGAAAACCTTAGAATAATTTTCTAAGTAAGTATGAATAATCTTAAAGTAAGGAACTTAATAATCAAGAGAATTCCACTAGTAAATTATTTCATAAGAAATGCTAAATTAAAGTGACACTTAGTTAATTGGTAATTAGGAATTAATTAGGGATTCATAAAATGGAAAAAATCAAGAATGAGATCTTACCATAAAACTTAGATTAATTCTTAATTAACAGAAGGATATGAGTGTAAGTAAGATATTAAATAACTCAAATTAAAACTCTCTCAAGAGAAACTTAATGAGAAGAGCATAGAAGATTAAGTCATAATTTCCATAATGAACTCTAAAAGCATAATATATTATTTGATGCCTTGATGATATTCATTGTGGGTCCATGAGTGGGAACAAGAATATATTGATGCTTATCTTGGCCAAATTGTGACATGTTGTGGAAAAGTATATTATTGTTAAATATACATAAACATGCATTGAGTCATCATGCATTGTGAAAGTCCAATGGATGATTTGTCAAGGCTATGTTGCCTAGGAGTTTGAATTACACCTTAGTGCGGGTGCGAATAGACTAGTGTAGGTCATGTTGTTGACCTTAGGGGCATCGGGGCGCGGGCGTCTCATAGCGGACAGTTGGTAGCCCCTCTGGGCCATGGGACAAACCGATGCAAACGCACCGACGATCCGGACCAAGACACTGTCCTATATCGCGATATTGTGGGAATGCCACTGTATAAAGCCCTGTTGCGCAAAATTATTATTTTTCTGGAAAGCACTTATTTTAGGCTGACGAGATACTGACATGTCTCTCTGATCATTGTCTCCGATGTTTGTGTCTAGCTCTATGGAGCAGGATTTTGATATTATGTACATGTGCATAGTGAGTCAATACATTACTTGACATTTAATTTATATGATGATTAGAATTGCTGTCTTATTGATGCTATAACTACCTGGAATTGTTAAGTTGTTTAATATCTACTTCTTGATACTGTTTATTATTCTTGTAATGCTATGTGGGCGTCCTATGCCGTTTCTGTTTCTTACTGCTAAAATTGGTAATGATGTTGGATATCTCACCTCTTGCTTGCACTATTCTTGTTCTATGTGATTGTTGGCTAAAGACTGTAAAGGGGACGAGGTTGATTCTCTTAAATTTGACTTGGTTTGATCTCCTGCATTCTGTGATGGCATCAAGAAGGGGTTCTATTGGTTTCGCCAAGGTTATGTTCAACGGGGGTGCCAATGTTTGGCGAGTGAACAGGGCTGGCGAGCGTATACAGTATGTTGGGGATCTGAGGAGGACCCGTGATGGAGATCCTATTTTGACTCTCACTATATCAGTGCATCTGGAGTTTGCTTTGGGGTGATCCGCTTTACACCCCCAGAGAGGACGAGGATTCTATGGCATCAGCTGCTAGGGCACCTGCTCGTGAGACCGCACTCTGTCCTGTTCTTGTGTCTTTTGATGAGTCGGGAGAGGATCCCGAGGTGGATCTGATGGAGTACCCAACTCCTTAGACGTAGGTGTCGTTATGGGTAGTTATGTTTCTTTTACATTACCTGTATAAAGGTTCTTTTGAGTATAACTGCATTTTAATATATATCTAAGTGTTTTAAGCAGTAAGAGCAATGCACCGCGCTATGTATGTTTTAAGGTAATTATCTAGTCTTATGTGCTGTATTTTAAGTATATCTTATTAAATTATATTTTCAAATGACGGCATGTGTATCTATTCATTCGTGGCTCATATTTTCTTTATATGCACAATGATTAAATTTTTGGGAACTTGTTATTTAAGTCATAGCACGCCAAAAATTTAGTGACCGTAGTATAATGATGATTATGTCGTGGTTACTAAATCGTGGGGTGTTACAGTATGTGTACTGACTGCCAAGCCATAAATAAAATCACTGTAAGGTGTAGATATCGTATCCCTAGGTTGGATGATATGCTTGATGAATTGCATAGTTCGTGTGTTTTTCTAAAATTGATTTGAAGAATGGATACTATCAAATTTGCATGAAAGAAAGAGATGAATGGAAAATAGCTTTCAAAACAAAATATGGTTTGTATGAGTGGTTTGTAATGTCATTTGGCTTAACTAATGCACCCAACACTTTCACGAGATTAATGAACCATGTTTTGCATCCTTTCATTGGGAAATTTGCTTTAGTCTATTTTGATGATATTTTGATTTATAAAAAAACCTTGGCTAAACATGTTGAACATCTGCATAATGTTTTTGATGTTTTGAGAGAAAATAAGTTGTATACAAATCTTAAAAAGTGTTTATTTTGCCTTGAATCTGTTGTGTTTCTGGGTTTTGTTGTAAGCTCTAAGAGAATAAGTATGGATGAAGAGAAGGTAAAGGCAATTAAGGAATGGCCTACACCTAAGAATGTAAATGAGGTAAGAAGTTTTCATGGTTTAGCAAGTTTTTATAGAAAGTTTGTAAAGAACTTTTGTTCTATTGCTGCACCATGGAATGAACTTGTTAAAAAGAATGTTGTTTTCAAATGGAATGATGTGCATAAAAAAGCTTTTAATTCATTGAAGGATAAGTTGAACAATGCACCTTTGCTTTGTTTACCTAATTTTGATAAAGCTTTTGAAGTTGAATGTGATGCTTCTGGTGTTGGAATAAGGGCTGTATTAATGCAGGACTCTAAATCAATTGCGTATTTTAGTGAAAATCTTAGTAGGGTAGCATTGAATTATCCTACATATGATAAGGAGTTGTACGATTTGGTGAGAGCTTTACGGACTTGGCAACACTACTTGTAGCCTAGGGAATTCATAATTCATTCTGACCATCAAAGTTTGAAGTTTTTGAAATCTCAACGTAAACTTCAATGGAGACATGCCAAGTAGTTGGAATACATTGAGATGTTTCCTTATGTGATCAAGTACAAGAATGGTAAGGAAAATGTTGTAGCTGATGCTTTGTCTAGAAGGTTCGCATTGCTCATAGCTTTGCAAACTAAATTACTTAGTTTTGAGATCATAAAGGACTTGTATGACAATGATTCTGATTTTGGCCAAGTATGGGATTCTTATTCTAAGCATGCTTTTGGGGACTATTATAGGCATGATGGTTTCTTGTTTAAGAAAAATAAATTATGTGTGCCTGTTTATTCCTTGCGTGAAATGCTAGTTAGAGAAATTAGTGGTGGAGGATTGATGAGACATTTTGGTGTGAAAAATACCTTGAAAATTCTATATGAACATTTTTATTGGCCTAATGTGAAGCATGATGTACAATTTGTTTCTGATAAATACATTACATGCAAACAGGCTAAATCTAAAGTCATGCCCCATGGTTAATATACACCTTTGTCTATGCCTAATCAACTGTGGACTAATGTTTCAATGGATTTTATGTTAGGATTACCTAGATTTCGAAGTGAAAAAGATAGCATATTTGTTATTATTGATAAGTTTAGTAAAATGGCACATTTCATTGCATGTTCCTAAACCAATGATGCAACACATATTACTGATTTGTTTTTCAAAGAAGTGGTGCGCTTGCATGGATTGCCAAGAACCATAGTAAATGATAGAGATGTGAAGTTCCTAAGTCATTTTTGGAGAACTTTGTCGAATAAGTTAGGGACTAAACTCTTGTTTTCTACTGTTGCACATCCTCAAAAGGATGAACAAACTGAAGTAGTCAACTGAACACTTACTATTTTGTTGCGTGCTATCATTCAAAAAAAATTGAAATAATGGGAGAAATGTTTGTCACATGTTGACTTTGTTTATAATAGAACTGGTCATTCTTCTACATCTTATTCTCCTTTTGAAGTTGTGTATGACATTAATCCTTTGACTCCTTTGGATATCTTACCTTTGCCTACTAATGAGCATGCTAGTTTGGATGGTAAGCATAAGACAGACTTTATTAGGAAGTTGCATGCAAGAGGTCATGCCAACATTGAGAGGAAGAATGAGCAATATGCAAAGTAAGCAAATAAGGGGCGCATCAAAGTGGTTTTTGAACCTAGAGATTGGGTTTGGGTTCATATGTGGAAGGAAAGGTTTCCTACTCAAAGAAAATCCAAGCAACAACAAAGAGGAGATGGACTTTTTCAAGTTCTAGAAAGGATCAATGACAATGCCTACAAGCTAGATTTGTCAAGTGAATATAGCAATGTACATACTGCCTTAATGTGATTGATCTTTCTTTGTTTGATGTAGGAAATGGATCTAATTCGAGGACGAATCCTTTCGAAGAGGGAGTGAATGATAGAGATGCAACCAGCCAACCTAAAGATCCTTTGCATGGAATTGGAGGTCCAATGACTAGGGCCAAGACTAAAAGGATGAAGCAAGCTTTGCAAGGCCTAATTATGGAGCTCAAAGAAAAAGAAGATCGACACGAAATAGAGGCTGCACCAAAATGGGTCTCTTTTCTACAACTTGAAGATGATTTGAG
Source organism: Ormosia semicastrata (assembly GCA_029884595.1). NCBI lineage: Eukaryota > Viridiplantae > Streptophyta > Magnoliopsida > Fabales > Fabaceae > Ormosia > Ormosia semicastrata. The sequence continues at coordinate 35,650,897 of JAQQTO010000063.1, forward strand.
CCCAACTTGAAGACAATAACTTGGAGAGCCAAATAAAGCCCAATTCACATTACTTAAGAAGCATTCATGGGCTGCAATCTCTTTAGTTATTGGGCCAATTAGTAGGGGTCTGATTAGCTAATAATAATTACCCCATTTTATTTTTTTTAATATTTTTGTATTTAATTTTCATCCAATAAGTTGAGATGTCCTTTGGTCTTTCCCAAGTCAGTTTCTAAGTCACTATGATGGCTAGTGGGAATTTATTACGATGTTTATGTTTATTTACTAGGTGATAATGTCCCTTGGTCTTTCCCAAGTTAGTTTTTTAGTAATTGCATGATAATGGAAATTTAATTCTTGTATTCCAAGGGTTGCAAATAGCTTCTACCTTAGCCTATAAATAGGAAACTCATGTACTTCAACAAGTAGTTTTGAATATTAATGAAATTTGAGTGTTTCTCCATTGTGAGAGCTTCCCTTTTGTTCTTGGGCTAAGAACTAAATCTTATAATGTTGGTTCTGCCGGCAGGTCGTGGCTAGGGTCACGCTTCACTGGATAACTTTGGTTCTACCGGCAGGTTGCGGTTAGGGTCAAGTTCCTTCTAATTTTCCTCCTGTTTCAAGACGATCCTTAGCATTGTCTTATCAATAACTAGTTGCCATGTTACAGCTTCTGCATTTTGTTACATAACTTTAGCCACATTAAGTCAAATGAAGTGAGACTTATTTCATTTAAAATATATGAGATATGGCTATATCTGTATAAATTTTTAGAATTTTTGAAGTTAAAATGTATTTTTGGTGTAATCGTGAATATTAGTGTTTTTGAATGAGATTTTAGGTTTATAATTGCAAAAGAACAAGGTATATTGCTGTTGTTCTATTTATTAAGGACTTTAATTAGTTTGTGCTAATGTTGTGCTTGATAAAACATAACTGGAACTAAGAGGATAAATATTTTCGTATGGTTCCTGAGTTTAGATACCTTGTTAATCTTAAATTGTGACTAAATTTTTATATGAATTGGGGTGCTTGGTCGTGGGCAATGATGCACCATTATCAATGTCTATGTTGTGTTAAATTACTTGCTGATGAATGATTCAACAAAAATGCAATAAATATGGAATGCCTTATAAAATAATCAAGTATTTTATATGCCATTGTGATTGACAATTAATATACTGAAAAATCTTGATATTGGGTGATTTGGCCAAGTGCCATGCCTTCTATTTTATAATAATTTTTGTGATATTCTCATTGTGCATGGTAGTGGAATTGTAAAGTTTATTATGATTTGAAGGTTAACTAAATTTGATGATAGTTTATGAACCCATGGCCATAGGTCATGGTGGATTCTTGCACCAAGGGATTGATGTTTATGAAGTTATCTTGTTGTTGATGATTAACATCAAGAAATTGAGTTAGTCTAATGATCAATTGGTTGAATGGATTAGGATGGAGGTCTCGGGTTCATAAGGGAATTATAGTAATGTGAGTTTAAATTTTTGTAAGTAAGTAAGATTCATAAATTAAATGAGACTTGTCATTGGCAAAGAGGTTTGTAACAAGAGTTTTTAATGAAGTAAATCCATGATTACCTTGCTGTGACAAATTGATGTACTTGCTTTATTTGAAAACTAACATATAAGACTTCAAATGGTAAAAATCTTAAAGTCTAAGTAGTTTTTTTTATAGCTCCTAGTTAACACATAAATTAGTATCTCAGATGTGCAATTGGCAAAGTAATTAAGAAAAAAATGGGATTTTAGTCTAAGGTACAACCAAGAATTGAGCGGCTGTTTTTGTTAGATATACATTACTATGAGCTTATTTTGGAATTGACATAGCTTAATTATTGTGGAATTGATAAAACCCTACGTTGTTATAATCTTATTGAAATTCCTAAGGGTTTCCATGTTTGAAAGATTAGAGATTCTTGATAGAAATCAAGAAAATTAAGATTGCTCTGTTGTACCTAGGATCCTGAGAATGATGCAAGTGTTTGAGGTCATGTTGAGGCTGCTACATAGAATGGGCAGAGTTTTGAAATTTGGAGCTATGTTTACCAAGTAACTAAATTTTGAGAGCAAAATTTTTAAAATGAGGAGAAAATTGTAACATCTTCCCTATCCTGTTAGTCTTAATAATTGATAAAGAAGTTCATTAGCACTTGTGTAATTTATCTATTAATTTTTGTAATTTTCTGAGTTAGTTTGGGCGTAAAAATGGGATACTAAACGTGAGGAATAGCATACAACAGTCCAGAGATTAGTATAGATTGCTTAAAAAATGAAAATAAATCTAAAAACTTCATTTCTAGGTCATAAATAATTAGAATGAATTATGGTAATTTTTGGAGAATTTAATAAAGTAGTTTGGTATTTTTTAATAAATAGAATAAGCATTTAAAGACCAAATTAAATAGGAATGTAGTTTGAAAAATTATGAAAATTTATGGTGTTGTTAAATAGAAGATGGAGATTGTTTTAAAAATGATTACAGGTTAAGGCAGATATCTATAAGTATATATGGGTTAAATCAAATACATGTTAGTTACTTGCTTAAGGTTATATTACCTTAAGGAAAATAATAAAACCTAATAACTATTAAATGATGTGTATAGGAATGTCATGTTTTTGGGTAATAATCGATTACCGAAAGATGTTAATCGATTATTAACTTCTAGAATGTCATGTTTTTGGGCAATAATCGATTATCCAAAGATGTTAATCGATTATTAGTCTCTTATTTTGAATAAACAGAGTTCTTTGCTATATAAAAACTCAACGGATGACTTATGTTATTATTGTGCACTTAATAAACATGAGATATGATGTTTATTTGCACTTTGTATACTAATGAAATGATGATAATGTGCACTACATACATTTACTTGATGAGATAATTGAAATATGCACTTGTCATGTTTATGAAGTATAGAGGTTAGGTTACTGATTTATGACTAAGTTAATTAAATTCAGAGATCAAATTAACATAGATCTAACATGAATTGTGCAATTGCAAGTTTGTGTGTCTACTGTTAATTGAATTTTAGATGATTTTCTAGTATGAATTCTGTATTTGATGCAGACATTTTAGTTAAATTCAAATTAACCATTCAAATGCACATCAAATGTTTGTTGAATGATCTATGATGGAATCAACCTAATTTCGGATAGGTTTCTAAATTAATTTCTCTTTTAATTGAATTTCTCACTTTAATTCTATTATTTACATACTCTGTGTTCTCAAATCCCTTCCCCAATTTTGGCTTGATCTGATTAAATTGCATTTAAAATTCTTGAGAGACGATTCAGTGTTGTTTCCTATGCTACAAGCCATAAGCATAACTTGATTACAATTTTGATTGAGTTTGGCGCTCGTCAAAATTTTGGCACCATTTCCAGCAATTGTTAGTTGCAATCTGATCATATTAAGTGACTATACTAACTCTTGTTCTTACTAGCAATTAACTCTTGTTCAATCGCATAACTATTGCATTGCATTCTACTGCATTGGTTACTATTACATTAGCTTTTGTTACTGTTGATCATTCTTTTGCTGCCTTTATTAATAATTACATTTCAAGACTTCCTTATAAGTGTCATTCAATCATTTTGGATGTGTTCCTAACTGCCTAACACTTTTTCATACCTAGGTAGCACTTTTTCTCCTAGTTTTTGATTTCTTTTGGTGTAGGGGGAGACTAGTGTTGATTTGACTGTGGAGTTTGCAGCTGAGACTTGGTCCCCAAGGTTAAATCATCATTTTGAGCAAAGAGATCCTTTAGATTATCCCTTCAGATTTTAGCCAAATTCCATCATCTGATAGGATTTTTTAGAAAACTAGGGACATAACAATAATTTCAATAATTGTTTTGGTAACTCAGAATGACCTAATTTTTTGCTAGTTGCTAGAAAAAAAATCCAATGAGCTTGGCCAATGAATAATTTCATTGGCTATCCTCCTTTTTCCTAAAATCCATCATTTAGATCACTTTTTTCAATTTTTGAAGTATTTTATTTGCATAATAACTATCTAAACGAGTGTAGTTTCCATTCTATGGTGGTCTCATGATTTTTAAAATTCATTTGATGTGTTTTTCATATTTTTCTAGCCATTTCTGTAGTTTAGATTTGTGTGTTTTTGTGTTTTTGGTGTTCTAACACCTCTATAGCCCTAATTAGTGCATGACTAGGTCTAATTCTGATAACTTGTTTGATTTTGATCCTGAGATTGAAAGGACCTTGCATCTGCTTAATAGGACTCGTAGAAGGTTTAGTTTTGTTGATAATAGTCAAGTAAGTAGTTCTTCTGATTCTAGTGTTTCCACTGAAACCATGGCTGACAACATGCATAATAGAACTCTTAAAGAGCTTGCTACTCCTGATGTCACTTATCAACCATTATGCATTCAGTATCCTGATAATGATGTTGACTTTGAATTAAAGTCTGGACTAATCCATTTGCTGCCTAAGTTTCATGGATTTGAAGGTGAGAATCCCCACAAGCATTTGAAGGAGTTCAATGTTGTGTGCTCAACCATGAGACCTTAAGGCATCCATGAAGAATACATCAAGCTGAGAGCATTTCCCTTCTCCCTTGCTGATGCAACCAAAGACTGGCTTTATTATCTTTCACCAGGTTCTGTGACTTGCTATAATGATATGAAGAAACTACTTTTAGAGAAGTTTTTCCCTGTCGCTAGAGCTGCTGCAATTAGGAAAGACATATGTGGCATCAAACAGATTTTAGGTGAAACCCTGCATGAGTATTGGGAGAGATTCAAGAAGTTGTGTCCAAGCTGTCCACACCACCAAATCAGTGATCAGTTGTTAATCCAATACTTTTATAAAGGATTGAAGCCAATCGACGGAATCATGATTGATGCTGCTAGTGGAGGAGCTTTGGTGGATAAGACCCCTATTGCTGTCAGAGACTTGATCGCTAACATGGCTGCCAATTCACAGCATTTTAGGACAAGAATGATAACTCCAAGTAGATGTGTAAATAAGATCCATATAGCTCAGGAAAACCAAAAGGAGATGGAAAACAGGCTTGATGAGTTAACCTCACTGGTGCAGCAATTAGCAATGGGACAACATGTACCAGTTTCTGTACAAGAGCCAGCAAGGGTGTGTGGAATTTACTCTTGTCCATCTCATCCTACAGATGTTTGTTCAACACTTCAGCAAGATAATTCTGCCATCCAAGCTAATCCTGTTGCTGCAGCAGGTATTTTTCCTGGTAGACCCCAATATTAGTAGTCACAACAGCATCCTAGATATAATCCATTTTCTATACTTATAACGTTGGCTGGAGTTTGTCCCTTAATAGGCCGCAAGTGCACAGATCAAACAAGTAATACAATGAAGAGTAGAGATCATTCCCATGAGGATAAGGATTCTTCCAAAGCTAAGTATTAACCAATAGCTCATTTAATTCTATTCAAGAACATAAAAAATAAGGAAAAGAATATAAACTAAAGACTAAAAAATAATAAATGAACATAGAGATAATGGATAGAGATTAGGGAATCCTTCTTCATCCTTTACTTCAATTGCTAATATGCAACCATTCAAATTAACATAAATGAATTATTTAGTTAGCTTGAGAATCTAATTTAGTTAAAAGTCTATGTTTAGGTCAATCAACCATATTTCATTTACCTACTCACTATGTTTCCATGAAAGCTAGATGCAAAATTCACTCATTAAGATCTATTCTCAATCACATGCTATTCATGGCTAAGAGGTATATTTCTATCCCATTAACGAATCAACTTATCCAAGCTAATTAAATGAAATCGAACATGCATCAACCATACATATGATCTCAAATCTAAATTTCTATGTCTAGGTTCATTAGATTTCAACAAATCACTTATAAGTTTATCAAACAATCAAGAGCATTAAAAATAATATGATTGAACAAAACTAAACATTTATATCAACTCAAAGAAGTACAAAATCAACAATATTCATAAAAAGATCCAAAGTAATCCCTAAAACAACTGAGCTACTCATTGAACACGAAAATATACAACAAAAATTATGTTCATGATAGATGGAAAAGAGAGAAGAGAAAATATAAGGAAGGAAAGCTCATTGATTTGATCTTTGATTCTTGAATCTCCTTCCATGAAGAAGATGACCTCCAACCTTGACTCCCTTAGCTTCCTCTAAGCCTAAAAATGAAAACTTAGTCACAGCATCTCTAAACCTAATAGCTTCTTCGACCAAAACTAATAAAATAGTATTTATAGGATAAAAAAAAGAGTGATGTTATGTCTACGCCGCAACGCGTGTTCAATTTAGGTCACCAATGCCGTAGCATACAAACTTTGCATCGCGGCGCTCTAGCCTCAGGTCCTCTATATTGATGTAGGGGATGCACCACACTGCAACATTGATATGTCTGCGCCATGGCGTGAGCTACTGGAATGCACACTTGGCTTTCTCTTCCACTTGTTAGTCCAAATTGTCTAAATTTTAGCTTGTTTGGAGCCCTTCCTAAAATAGAGAAATCACTAAGTCAATCATAATTGCAAATCCACTCAGTCACTTACAAAATAAGTACACTTTGCTCATTACAATATAGGAAGACATAAAAATTAAAATGTGACAAATATATACCTAAAACCTTCCATATATGCATCATAAACAAGGACTAAGCAGTATTTATAGCACAAATATAGGGCACAAATAACTACATTAAATGGAGTTTTCACACCCCCAAACTTATATTTTGCTAGTCCTCGAGCAAAATAAAGTAGGACTAAGTAAACCTGCTTAACAATTCATGCTCAATACACATTCAGTATTTAACATAATTTCAATTTTTTATTTCAAACCACAACTAGTGAATAATGATTGAATCAGTCCTTAAAAAGTGAAAAAGCCTCATAATCAACTCCACACATACACAATCCTTAACATGCTAACAACCCAGGCATCCTTTTATGCAATTCACATTTTCCACAAACATGCAAGATAAACTTCTTCTAGTCAAGTCATACTCATCCGGATAAGTTTATGAACCTACATGTATATGAATCATAAGATCCACAAAATTGAATGTAAACTCTTTCTCCACTAATGTAAATCATACACAACTGAGAATCAAAAGGGTCTTTAACAGCTTATAATGTTAGGTCAATGGTTATAGGCGTAAGAAAAATAGGGAAATGATATAATACAAACATAGAGAAACACAAACATGCTATTTCAAGACTTGAGCCACCAACTGATATTATCAGGATATTCAACAGTGAAAGAAGAAAAATCACCAGAACCATTCAATGCTTTTCATATTTTTCTTTTCTTATGCTTTGCTTTTCTTTTTTTTTCTTTTTTTTTCTTTTCATTTTATTTTTGCAAAGCAATGCCATTTTTCTTTGACTGCATCTGATTTCTTCAGGCTCATTTTGTATTAAATATGTATTAATACCCCTAATCACTAAACTCACTTCAAGAAATAACATATTATGTACTCAACAAATAATGATGGTAAGAAGAAAATGCAATGCTTTCACATGCATTAGAATGGTTAACAGGTTAACGAATACAATGGTGGTGAAAAACAAATAAGGCCATACATTTATAAAGCTTCATAGGGGACCTATGGATATCATCATATCAGGGTAAGTTTGAAAGGCTCAATCGGTCCAAACAATGTCATAATCATTTCCTCAATCATGCACAGCCTAGGATTTCACCTCAAGAGAGTGTAAAAACAATTTCTAGAATAATCAAAACTCTACATGTACATCCATAAACTTTCTCTAGACATGCACTTTTATCATTTTCAAAGTTACACATGCATCTAACTGGGATGCAAATCATGCATGAAAAATGACTAAATTGGTTCACATGCTTTATTATCGCAAATGATTTCACTGTAAAGGGGGCAAATAACAACCTTTATATAAAAAAAAAAACAACCATAACAACACCAGCAATTTGCAACATATCATGCATTCAAATATATTCAACTTTTTCAATTCAAGCATGCATAACATCATGTTCCCAGTGTTAAAAATTGAATTTTTTTTGCAAAACCCATCAGTAATAGCCAAAGCAATATAGAAACATGACAACATGATGGCTACCACTACTGCATACAGTAAATATTATCACATGTTATACATTTAACATTATAACATCCAAAACATGTAATGATACTCCCCCAAACCAAAGTGAAACAACGTCCTCACTTTACATGGCACAAAGGGTACCTAAACTTATAAAAAATATGTACACTATTAATCTGAGTGATGTGTGGATAAAATACACACCTCTTGTGCTTGATTTGAGGTGGATTTAAGCGTGCTTTGATTATTTATGTTAGAATTTATGCCACATTTAATCTAATTATCCTTGGTATCTTATGATTGGTCTTTTTCTATATTTTTAGATCCAAAAAAGGTGTTTTGACATGGCTCTATGAAGCTTTGGATGGATTCATTGCAATGAAGTTGAGCTCAAAATTTATATGGTCAAGATTCGTAGAGTTTTTGACCTTTGCAGGATAAAATGAGCATAACTTGAGCTACAGAAGTCGAAACAATGTGATTCTAGTGGCATTGGAAAGATAAGAAAAAGAGTTACAACTTTCATGAAGATCACTTCTCCAAAAAATGATGTTTCGAGTGATTAAAAAGTTAGATATGATCATGTCTAACTTGGAAAATGCTTCTGTCAAGTTTACAGGGCCTTATCTAACTTCAATGAAGCTTCTGTGGGGGAGACACAGCCATGTATCTTTGAGACACGACTGTGTGACCCCTGAACGTGCAAATTACACTATTTTTAGAGCTCACACGGGCATGTCGAAGTGAGACATGGCCGTGTAAGTCCCTCTAACACGAAAAAAGGAAAAATTTGCCCCCAAATCAATATAAATAGGGCAAAAACACCAAACAAAAGAAGACTTTTGGCTAGAGACTTGTGTGACAGCAGGTTTTGAGAGGAGAAGTGCAAGGATTTAAAGGCAAAGGCTTTGAAGGTAAGAGCAAGACTCTTTGAAGATCAACCATTGAAATTCTTTTCTCCATCTCCATCTTCCCTTTTTTTTTTTCGTTCATCAATCGTGGTTGTTTCTTTAATCTTTTTTCTTGTTTGTGTTACGATGGCCATTAGCGACTAAACCTTGTTTCTAGGATTAGGATGAAACTCTCTATTTCCCTATTATAAATTGTCAATTTGATTCTTTGTTAATGAAATTATTGTTATTGATTCATTCTTGGTATGCTTAATACTTGTGATATGTTGCGCGCCATATTTACATGATTTTAGGCTTTAGGTGAAGGATCGAAAAATGAAATCTAATTGCTTAATAATCCAAGAATTGAACTTAGGAATTTAGAACTAGGCATAGGCTTAAATCCTTCGAGGGGTAAACGATTGTCATGAATCTTAATGGGTTGGAACTTGGATTAATTACCATGAGAATGGGGTTAGTGAAGTTTTAGCATGTTTTTAGTGCCAAGAAATTGGGCTTTAAATAATTTAGGATAAATCACCTTCAAAAACATAATTGAACATTAACAAAGATAGGATTACAATTTATTGTAGAGGGTAATGTAATGGATTCCAAATCCTAGAGCTTTAAATCCTTGTCAAATCTTATCTTTTCTAGTTTCAATTGTTTACTTTATTACTTTACTTTTTGTATTAATTTTAATTGAGCCTTCTCTATTGATTTTATTTGCTTAAACAATCAAAATAGATGTAAGAGTTAGTAATCAATTGATCCTCGTGGGAACGATCTTTATTTACTACTTGTATGATTCGTGCGCTTACGAAAAATCAACAACAAATTTTTGGCGCCATTGCCGGGGATTGTGTTGATATAACCATGAACGACAATTTGGTTGATTTAAGTAATTTTATTTTGTTTTATTTCTATTTTTTATCTTATTTTATTTTAACTTTCTTTTATTTTTCTTTGAATTTTCAGCTGTTGTTTCTTTCTTATGTGTAGAACGAGCAGTCAAGGAGATCTTATTATCCCCGTTGATCTTGAGATCGAGAGGTTGCTTCGTAATATTAGAAGAGAAAAAAGAACATAGAGATTTAAGGAAGACAACATGGCGAGCAACACTAACCAAGTCACCAATCTAGAGCGAAGGTTGAGAGATTATAGAACTCCCAATGCTAATGCTCGTCAGTCTTCCATTGTTAGACCACGAATAGAAGCCAACAACTTCGAGATCAAGACATCATTGATCCAGATGGTCCAATAATTACAATTCAGCGGGTCACCAACTGAAGACCCAAATCAGCATTTGGAAGAGTTGTTGGAGTTGTGTGACACTATAAAGATTAATGGGGTCTCAACGAATGCTTACGGATCAGACTTTTTCCCTTTACTCTTAGGGGGAAAGCTGAGAAGTGGATTCACTCAGAGGCCCCTAATTCACTCACCACCTAGAACTTGATGGAGCAAGCCTTCTTGGACAAGTATTACCTGATTGGAAAGACAATCAAGCTCCACCAAGACATTACTACTTTCTCTCAAAGGACGATGAATGTCTTTATGAAGCATGGGAGAGGTATAATAATCTTATTCGTCAGTGTCCACATCATGGCCTACAGGATTTTGTTGTCATCCAAACATTCTATGCTAGGTTGTCTTTCTCTATAAAGGCAGCTCTTGATGCCATAGCTGGCGGTGCTTTGATGGCTAAGACTCCAACAGAGGCAAGGGGTTTGATCAATGAAGTGGCTTCGAATATTTATTTGTGGCCAAGTGATAGATCCTCTTCAAAGAAGCAAGCAAGAATGATAGAGCATGACGTCATTACCATGTTGAATGCCAAGTTTGAAGCCTTGACCAAGTCACTTGAGAAGCTGAATGTCAATGTTTTTTCTACCCCTATCATAGCTAGTGAAACATATGGATGAAGACATTTGACATCAGAATGCAATGCAGTGGAGACATATTCTCAAGACTCGTCTTTGGAGCAAGTGAGTTATGTGCAAAATAACAATTTCGAGGCTCAAGGTAACCCCTTCTCCAATATGTATAATCCAGGATGGAAAATTCACCCAAATTTCTCCTATGGTAACCAACAAAACAGAGGGGCTTCATCCAACAATAGACCTCCACCTGGATTTTAACAACCTCAACAATCTTCTCAAGGTGCGAAGTCTAATTAAGAAGCCTTCATGGAGAAATTCATTGTTACCCAAAATGAGCAAAATCAAGTCATTCAAGCACAAGTTCAACAACATGGGGAGTACATCAAGCAAATAAATACTAGCCTAGATCAAATGGCCATTCATTCCAAGATGCTTAAGACTCAAATAACCTAACAAGAAAGCTTGTTCAACATGATTCAAGGGCGAATCCCAAGTCAACCGGAGACTAACCCAAGGGAGCAAGTTCAAGTAATTTTCTTGAGAAATGGTAAGCAGCTTAAAGGCCCCACAAGGGAAGAAAAGCAAAAGAAGAAAACAGACAAATAAAGGGATGAAGAAAGCAGTACAAGGTATGTTCCTCCAAAAGTATATGTTCCACCTTTGCCTTTCTCTCAAAGGTATCAAAAGGCAAAACTTGATCAGCAATTTGGAAGATTTTTGGAGTCCTTAAGCAGCTTTATATTAATGTTCCTTTTACGGAAGTTCTCTCCCAAATGCCCTTTTATGTTAAGTTCTTGAAAGAGATTCTCTCCAATAAGAGGAAGCTTGAGGACTATGAAACTATTGCTTTGACGGGAGAATATAGTGCAATCATTCAAAACAAGCTTCCACCTAAGCTTAAGAATCCAGGTAGCTTTTCAATTCCATGCTCAATTGGGGACATGCATATTAATAAGGCCTTGTGTGATCTTGAGACAAGTGTGAGTTTGATGCCCCTTTCTATTTGTGAGAAACTTAATATTGGGGAGCTCAAACTAGCCATTATCTTTCTTCAATTGGTGGATAGGTCAATCAAACATCCTATTGGCATACTGGAGAATGTTCCTTTCAAGGTTGGAAAGTTCTATATTCCAATCGATTTTGTTGTGCTTGATATGGAAGTAGATGTTCAAACCCCCCATCATCTTAGGCAGGCTATTCCTAGCCACTGCTAGAGCTATGTATGATGCAAAGCATGGGAAAATAACCCTCAAAGTAGGTAAAGAAGTTGCTGAGTTCAAGTTGTCTCAAGTTTCCAAGCAACCGGCCATTGTTGATTCTTGCTTGAAGGTTAATGTGGATGAAAGGCAAGCTAGAGAGGTGCATACTAAAAACCATCCATAAGACCCCTTAAAGAAGTGTTTGGTGTACAATGGTAATTCAAATAATGAAGATGAGGAGGTGGCGACCTATGCTCAAATTTTGGACGCATGCCCCACCGTTTCCCCTTTTCAAAATGATAAATTCAAGGAGCTCAAGGTCCTCTCAACTGAAGATTCCTCACTTAACGAAAAGGAGACTCCAAAGGAATTTGTAACTGATGATATTCTAGAAAATACCTTGCCCAAGGCCGCCACCAACTTTGAGAATGCCAAGCTCTACAAGAAGGGACCAAAGAAGTGGAATGACAAGTGTATCAAGTAGTGTGAGTTTAAGCTTGGAGATAAAATTATTGTGGACAACTCACTTCTACATTTCTGTCTTAGTAAGTTATGGTCAAAGTGGTATAAACCATATGAGATTGTTCGCGTCTTATCTTGCGGTGTGCTTGAGGTGAAAAAAGAAGGCCATAAGACATTCCTGATAAATGGCCAGAGAGTGAAGCACTATAAAGAATGAGTGGGGACTGAGCACCACTCCATTGACATTACCTAAGCATATAGACCCAACCCATAGTCAAGCTAATGACTATAACTTCGTGCTTATTGGGAGGCAACCCAAATTTTCTCTCTTTTTCTTTTCTCTCTTATTTTTTATTTTGTTCTTATTTTGTTATTACTTATTTTATCATTTTTTTTTGTTTTTGTTTTGTAGTTAGTTAATGTTGAGTTAACTTAAGTGCCTCACTGAGTTCGGAACCTTTATAAGGGGATGTATATATTTGTCGGCCATTAAAAATATTTTATATTCTTGCATTTTGTTTTTCAGTTTTTACTTTGTTTTTCTTATGCAGTTTTTAGGATTATGAGGCCGCTTAGTTTGACTAACTATTTGCTTATGCTGCACGCCTCCCTCTGGGGTCCCCCTCTCCCACCACCTTCGTGATCTTGTGTTTCCATTTTTTAGGGAAGTTTCGTTATCCTTTGTTATGTTATTTTTCTTATTTAAACATTGAGGACAATGTTTATTTTAAATGTGGGGGGAGTACTCTTAAATTTGGTTAAATTTTTTGTGAAATCGATGAACACTTGAGTATTGCATCGAATCAAGCTAAAATTGTGTGTTGATTTCTTGATTATTTCTGAGCTGATAGAAATTTGTTTGAGAGGGAATCCACTACTCATGAGCTATTTTTGTGCAAGGCAATTTTTTTCAATTGAGTATAGAAACATTTAGCCTCTTATTTAGAAATTAGTTATGTCTGCTTACATTTATTCTTTTTATTAACATTAGCCAAAAAGTGAGTTTTGAGCTTTAATGATTGGATTTTTAATAAACAAAATCCTATTTTTCCTTCTGGAGTGAGATTTCTCTTGATTGATGAGCGCTAGAACTTGCTTTGATATCTAGTTAAGACTTTAATGATTCACATACATACTTGAACATGCTTAAGGTAATTGGGCTTAATTCTTTCTTGACTTTTAGAGTTGCATTGTTAAATAATCCCTTAGTCGCCTCATTTGAGCTTGAATTTAATTTCTTTGAATACCTTATTGAATGATTAGGTTGAATTCTTTAGAGCAATTGATTTGTTAATTGAGAAGTCATAAAAGGATTGTTTTTGTCTTCAAGGAGTTTATTGCTTAAAATAAAAAAAATAGAAATGAATGAAGAAGGAAAAAAGAAAGAAAGAAAAAAATTATGGTGAAGATTAATGCGAATATTTGGTTGAAAGTGAGAATTGGTTATCTCCTTGTGCATTATGTTTTCAACTTGATTCTATTTTATGAATATTCTTTACATTTCCTATCTTTTTTCCTACCTTTCATTATACCATTGGCCTCGTTACAACCAGAGGAAGTCCTTTTCATTCTTGTTATGAATGTGAACTTGGAAGTGGAGATTAGATTGATAATCAAGCCTATGGTAATACATTTTTCAAGAGAAATTTAAGTGATCTCTTTGTCCTTAAACACTTGAGCGATGGAAAGATGAGTGATCTCAAATGGTTGGTAAAGAGAAAAGGTGCAAGCTAGACTCAAGCCTCTAGTTGAATATGCTAAATAATCTTGCTTGATTGGATTTGATTGCTAAGCTTAATTGAATTTTTAAATTATGGAATTTCCCTTGATTCATGTTTCTTAATGTTGAGTTTAATCTTGTTTTTGATTCATATTCTTTGCTTGAGGATAAGCAAAGTTCAAGTATGGGAGAATTTGATGTGTGGATAAAATACACAACTCTTGTGCTTGATTTGAGGTGGATTTAGGTGTGCTTTGATGATTTATGTTGGAATTTATGTCACATTTAATCTAATTATCCTTGGTATCTCATGATTGGTCTTTCTCTATGTTTTTAGGTCCAAAAGAGGTGTTCTGACGTAGCTCTATGAAGCTTTGGATGGATTCATTACAATGGAGTTGAGCTCAGAATTTATATGGACAAGATTCGCAGAGTTTTTGACCTTTGCACGATAAAAAGAGCATAACTTGAGTTACAAAGTTGAAACGAGGTGATTCTAGTGGCATTGTAAAACTAAGAAAAAGAGCTACAACTTTCATGAAGATCACTTCTCCAAAAAGTGATATTTTGAGAAATTAAAGAGTTAGAAACAGCTATGTCTAACTTGAAAAATGCTTTTGTCAAGCTCACAGGGCCCTGTCTAACTTCAATGAAGCTTCTGTGTGGGAGACACGGCCATGTCTCTTTGAGACACAGCCGTGTGACCCTTGAACGTGTAAGTTACGCTGTTTTTAAAGCTTACACAGTCATGTCGAAGTGAGACACGGCCGTGTGAGTCCCTCTGATGCAGAAAAAAAGGGAAATTTCGCCCCCAATATAATTAGGCCAAAAACACCAAATAAAAGAAGACTTTTGGCTAGAGACTTATGCGACGGCAAGTTTTGAGAGGAGAAGTGCAAGGATTCAAAGGCAAAGGCTTTGAAAGGAAGAGCAAGACTCTTTGAAGATCAACCATTGAAGTTCTTTTCTCCATCTCCATCTTCCCCTCTTTTCTTTTCGTTCATCAATCATGGTTATTTCTTTAATCCTTGTTCTTGTTTGTGTTACGATGGCCATTAGTGGCTAAACCCTTTTTTTAATATTCGGATGAAACTCTCTATTTCTCTATTATGAATTGTTAATTTAATTCTTTGTTAATGAAATTATTGTTCTTGATTCATTCTTGGTATGCTTAATGCTTGTGATATGTTACGCATCATATTTACATTATTTTAGGCTTTAGGTGAAGGATCGAAAGATAAAATCTAATTGCTTGATAATTCAAGAATTGAACTTAGGAATTGAGACTTAGACATATGCTTAAATCTTTCAAGGGGTAAACGATTATCATGAATCATAATGGGTTGGAACTTGGATTGATTGTCATGAGAATGGGGTTAGTGAAGTTTTAGCACATTTTTAGTGCCAAGAAATTAGGCTTTAAATAATTTAGGACAAATCACCTTCAAGAACATAATTGAACATCAACAAAGATAAGATTACAATTTATTATAGGGGATAGTGTAATGGATTCCGAATTCTAGAGCTTTAAATCCTTGTTAAATCTCATCTTTTCTAATTTCAATTGTTTACTTTATTGCTTTGTTTTTCATATTAATTTTAATTGAACTTTCTCTATCGATTTTATTAGCTTAAACAATCAAAATAGCCATAAGAGTTAGTAATCAATCGATCCTCGTGGAAACGATCTTTATTTACTACTTGTGCGATCCGTGTGCTTGCAAAAAATCAACAACACTGAGCATACTAAAATATAGAAATACATGAAAAATAAAAGAAATATGTACAAAACATAACGTAACGTCGCGGCATGAACCTGCCTGCATCGCGGCGTGTAGTTCATCTGCAAAATTTTGTAGAAAAATCAAACTAGTGTCGCGGCATGAAGTGTCTTTCGCCGCGGCGTGAGAGATCAGTCTACACAATTTTGTAGCAAACACAGTTTTGCTGTCAAATCTACTTCCCTTGAGTCTCCAGCACTTGCAAAACTTGTTCAAAAGGTTAAATTATAATATTTATAACAGAAATATAATAACACTGCAAAATCAACTTACTACCTATTTAATGCAAAAAGTAAAGAAAAAATATAAATAAAAACTTAAATGAAAATAAACTATACAAAACTTGAATTAGAACTACCTAAGTTCATTGTCAATATTAACTATATAGAAATAAACTATTATCCCAAGCAACGGCGCCAAAAACTTATTTGTCCCTTAATAGGCCGCAAGTACACAGATCGAACAAGTAATACAATGAAGACTAGAGATCGTTCCCACGAGGATAAGGATACTTCCAAAGCTAAGTATTAACCAATAGCTCATTTAATTCTATACAAGAACATAAAAAATAAGGAAAAGCATATAAACTAAAGACTAAAAAATAATAAAGATAATGGATAGAGATTAGGGAATCTTTCTTCACCCTTTACTTCAATTGCTAATATGCAACCTTTCAAATTAACATAAATGAATTGTTTAGTTAGCTTGAGAATCTAATTTAGTTAAAAGTCTATGTCTAAGTCAATCAACCATGTTTCATTTACCTAACTCACTATGTTTCCACGAAAGCTAGATGCAAAATCCACTCATTAAGATCTATTCTCAATCACACGCTATGCATGGCTACGAGATATATTTCTATCCCATTATCCAAGCCAATTGAATGAAATCGAACATGTATCAACCATACATATGATCTCCAATCCAAATTCCTATGTCTAGGTTCATCAGATTTACCTAACTCACTATGTTTCCATGAAAGCTAGATGCAAAATCCACTCATTAAGATCTATTCTCAATCACACGCTATGCATGGTTAAGAGATATATTTCTATCCCATTAGCGAATCAACTTATCCAAGCCAATTGAATGAAATCGAACATGCATTAACCATACATATGATCTCAAATCCAAATTCCTATGTCTAGGTTCATCAAATTTCAACAAATCACTTAAAAGTTAATCAAACAATCAAGAGCATTAAGAACAATATGATTGAACAAAACCAAACATCTATATCAACTTAAAGAAGTCTAAAATCAACAATATTCATAAAAGGATCCAAAGTAATCCCTAAAATAGTTGAGCTACTCATTGAACACGAAAATATATAACAAAAACCATGTTCATGATACATGGAAAAGAGAGAAGAGAAAAGAGAAGGAAGGAAAGCTCATTGATTTGATCTTTAATGCTTGAATCTCCTTCCATGAAGAAGATGGC
Source organism: Ormosia semicastrata (assembly GCA_029884595.1). Taxonomy (NCBI): domain Eukaryota; kingdom Viridiplantae; phylum Streptophyta; class Magnoliopsida; order Fabales; family Fabaceae; genus Ormosia; species Ormosia semicastrata. Next base: position 35,668,349 of record JAQQTO010000063.1, read on the forward strand.
CTCCAATCTTGACTCCCTTAGCTTCCTCTAAGCCTAAAAATGAAAACTTAATCGCAGCTTCTCTAAGCCTAATAGCCTCTTTGACCAAAACTAATAAACAGTATTTATAGGCTCATAAAATAGAGTCACGCCGCGACATTAACAAGCCTACGCAGCACGTTTTCAATTTAGGTCACTAACGCCGTAGCATACATATTTTGCATCGCAGCGCTCTAGCCTCAGGTCCTCTGTATTGATGCAGGGGATACACCACGTCGCGATATTGATATGCCTGCGCTGCGGCGTGAGCTACTGGAATGGACACTTGGTTTTCTCTTCCACTTTTGGTCAAAATTGTCCAAATTTTAGCTTATTTGGAGCCTTTCCTAAAATAGGGAAATCACCAAGTCAATCGCAATTACAAATCCACTCAATCACTTACAAAATAAGCAAAATTTGCTCAATACAATATAGGAAGACATCAAAATTAGAATGTGATAAATATAAGCCTGAAACCTTCCATATATGCTTCGTAAACAAGGACTAAGCATTATTTATAGCACAGATATAGGGTACAAATAACTATAGTAAATGGAGTTATCAGCTGGAGGGACCATCCCAACCTAAGATATAGGAATTCTGGTTAGTAACAACATCCCCAACAGCAGCAGCAACAATTTAGATACCAAGCTGTAGGTCCTAGCAATAAATACCAACCATCTGCCTTTAGATAGCAACAACCTGTGCAGCAGTCTATCCAAGCCACTCCAGTCGAGCCATTATTGGAAGATTTGATGAAACAGATGGTCACAAACAACATTCAGTTCTAGCAGAATGTCAATGCTACCATTTAGAATCTACAGACTCAGATTGGGTAGTTGGCAACCACTGTGAGTGAGCTGAAAAGTCAAGGGTCGAGCCAATTGCCTTCACAAATAATCAATAACCCAAGAGGCAATGTGAGTGCCATTACCTTGAGAAGCGGCAGAGAAGTTGATGGTCCTAGTCTACCACAACAAAAGCTACCAGTGTAGTAACCAGAGATTGACCAGAAATAGTAAAATTTGTAGAAAATAAATAGCTCAGTCTAAAAATCTGTGACACAGAAGAAATGTGTAGAGAATTCAGACCTAGCCATTCCACTACCTTTCCCAAATAGGGTCACACAGTCAAAGTAGATAGCGCAAGCAAAAATGGAAAGAGAAGTCATGGAGACATTTAGAAAGGTAGAAATCAATATCTCCCTCTTGGATGCAATCAAGCAAATTCCCAAGTATGTGAAATTCCTCAAGGAGTTGTATACTCATAAGAGAAGACTTAAAGGTATTGAGAAGATTAGTATGGGTAGAAATGTTTTTGCGATGATTCAGACAAGCATACCACAGAAATGCAAAGATCTTAGAACTTTCATAATCCCTTGTACGATAGGCAATTCCATATTTGAATATGCAATGCTAGATTTGGGAGCTTCTATTAATGTCATACCTATATCAGTTTATGAGTCTTTGAACACTGGCACTTTGCAACCCACTAGTATAGTGGTTCAGTTAGCAAATAGAATCATTGCTCATCCTGCAAGAGTGTTGGAAGATGTGTTAGTTCGGGTGAATGAGCTGATTTTCCCACTAGACTTCTACTTTATGTACATGGAATATGAGTCTTCAATAAACCACGCTCTATTGATTCTAGGCAAACCATTCCACAAGACAACCAATACCAAGATAGATGTGCATGCTGGCACCCTTTCTATGAAATTTGGTGAAGATGTTGTACAGTTTAACATTTTTGATGCCATAAGACATCCCCTAGAGGAGTATTCAGTTTTCTATGTTGACGTGATTGAGATGCTGGTTGATGATGCTTATGCTGTTATGTATGCTGAATTCCCTGATATTGCTAACTTTTTGGATTTTGTTACCAGTGATACATATGCTGGCTATGATATTGAACCATGTGCTAAATGTGCTGAAATTTATGCGATTATGAGTAATGATGCAACTGCTGACTTGAATGATGCAGCATGTGAAAATAAGAGTCAGAATTATACTGAATTTAATGTTGCTAAGTTAGTTGTTTCAAATAGCTTGCTATCTTCCATTTTGTAGCCTTCATCCTTAGAGTTGAAGACTTTGCCGAACACCTGAAATATGCATACTTGGCGGATTATGAGCAGCTCCCTGTGATCGTGGCCAAGAACCTCGAAGCTGAACAGGAGGAGAGATTTTTACAAATCTCGAGAGAGCATAAGAAAGCTTGGGATCTTGGTGATATCATTTGGGTAAATTCCAAGGGAATCAAGGAGGGGCAATGGGACCCCGGTGGAAGCTTTCATGCTACAAGCAATAGGCATAACTCGGTTACAATTTTAATTGAGTTTGGCGCTCATCAGGGGGTGATCTTTAACTGCTATTCCCTTTTGAAGGGTAGTCCATTGGTTGATGATTGGCCATTGATGGACAGTGGAAATTATCCTCGTACATATGGGTGATCCTAAATCACAGATTTGATATTAGAAATGATCCTCATACCTAGGGGTGACCCTAGATATTTAGTAGATTGAGGAGGTGATATTTCGTCTCTACTTATGAGTCTACATTGAGGAGGAGACATGCCCTCACTAGATTTAGTCAAGGTTACATAGGATAATACTGTGTAACGAAGTACTGTTGCATATAGGCTGAGTGCATTGGCCTGATAAGCAGACTATCACCGAGTGATTGGTATTTTAAGGATGAGACATTCCCTCCTTATCAAGGTAGTGCGAGGATGTGACATTCCCTCCCTACTTATTTAATATAAAAGGACATGGGTCTGGAGAATATGCTTAGAAAGATGATAATTAAAGAGTAATAGTGAAATAATTACATATGTTTGAGCATTACGACATCATTTTGGAGATGTTGCTTATATAAATCATAGATTTGATAATGATTATTTGAATTATAAGAAAATGTAAATATTTTAGTATTAGTGAGTTACGACTCATATTTGATATATTCTTGATGGAATCTTTGATTTAATTTTGATGTGTTGAATCTATATATAAATTGGATGATTATGAGTATTGATCAATGATAATAATTGAACTTCTGCCTCAAGAAGAGAAGGAACTGTTTTGGATTTAGTCACCCTTTCTATAAGATATATTAAGTAATGATTTGACTCCCCGAAGCAGCTAGAGTTTTTATGATGTCATATTTATATGTTGGAACTACTGAGAATTTATTAGAATTTTTCACCCATTTTATGTTCTCTTTCCATGATAATTTCAATACGGGATCCTCCCAAATAGTAGAAGTGAAGATGTTGATGTAGTGTAGAATTATTTACTAGTTTTGACCATTGCCTTGTTCTTATAAATATGCAGTGGTTTGTAAATATTTTCTATGTATATATGCCTAGAAAGGTTAATTTGTATTATTCAAACACGGATGTACTAGTTTGTTTAGACTATTTACATTAGTATAGATTAGACTTTTAAGATGTTTAACTATTTTCATACATATTACGTCTCCTTCACAGGGCTCAAATATATAATATAATATAGTTATTATCAAAGAACGATGATATATTAGTTGTGACGTGCCTAATCCTAATTACTTACCAATATTCTAGATATACTAATAGTAAAGCGTTACAATAATGGCTAGTTTTTGGTGTATTAAATGCTACACCAACTCTCTCTAGCAGCTCTATTTTATTGATGGGCTATAACTACAAGTCTTGGGACACTTAATGCTAACTCTTGAATATCCAACAACCTATTCTTAAGTATTAAATCTGAGTCTTAATTCTTTCAACATTCTTGCTCTGTTTTTAAAGCATTTGATATATCTTTAAGAGTTGTATAGTGCTTTAACTTATATAATATGCTCTTTGAGAAAGTTTATTCCTTTCAATCATTTTTCTAAATACTTGTGAGGGTGGAGGATCCTTTTAGGAAATAAAGAGGTTTCTATACATAAAGGTGGATAGTCCTTGAAGTGTAAGATGGGGTCAATGCTTGTAAGGGTTTCTCAAGCACCTATTGAAGCTTGAAGAATAGTGGAAACTCTTGGGTGGATGATCTTAGGGACTGAACGTAGATCACAAGGGTGTTTGAACTAGTATAAATCGTGTTTGCACTCTTCTTTACCCTTAACTCTTTACTTTCAAGCTTATTTGTTGAATTTGCATACTTGTTGCTTCATCCTCTACTCATTCACTTTCTTTAAAACTTGTGTGAGATCTTTTTGTTGTCATAAATCCATTTACCACATAAGAAAATAGCTTCAACAAAAATCAAAAGGGCCTTGTTTGCAAAAAGTTTTGAAAAACTTAATTCACCCCCCTCTTAAGTTTTGAAATCATTTGGTAACATTTTTCTGCAAATAACTTTCATAAAAAACTCTTTAAGACAAAAGAATGACTATTATATATTACAAAAGTTATTATTACTAACATATTGATTGACACTATGTGTTTGTTGTTGGGGCTAAATCTGCAAATATACGAGCCATACAAGTAATAAGAGTGAGTAATATAGTATCGTCTCCTTAGGAACTAGGACAATTATGTACTACTAATTAATTGATTGCTAAATTCAAACTTAAGCAAATAACTAAAGTGAACAATTCAAATGAATTAGAGGAAACAAAAACAACATGTGTTTCCAAATGAGATAAACTATGGTAAAAAGCCTAGGGGTCCTTTTTCACCTTTTACTTCACTTGGACACATGCAGATTCCATAAATTCTTATTAAAGCCTAGGTTTTGTTAGCCAATACCCTATTTAAGTTAAATGTCTATGTCTAGGTCAATTAATCATATGTCATATCATGTGTCAATGCCTAACCCATTTTATGTCCATGTGAATTTATAGAATTTCATTCATTAAGACCAAGTATCAAACACATGCTATGTAAGGCCAATGGGTATATGTCCATTTCATTGGCTAATCAATATACCCAACCCATGCAAGTGTAATTGAACAAGCATCATTCATACTATATCTATGTTCTCAAATCCCTATGTCTCAATGTTTTAAAAACTGAACTTGAGAGACTTTTGGGTCATGATTCAATTAGTTCAATCGGCTAAATTTATGGTTGAATTATGATTGAACCAGATATTATTTAAACTAGAGATATGGCTAGTTCATGGTCTAATCGTTCAACCTGTCAATTCAGTCCCATTTTTATAACACTGTTATGTCTAGTTCATTTGAAAACACTAAAATCACACAATTGGTGATCAAGCAATTACAAACATTAAGTATAGATATAAATGAACAAATCATAGAATTAACATAACGTATCTAGTAATTTACATATTACCTAAGATCTATAGGGGGATCTAAAGGATCCCCTATATACAAATCTAGAAATCCATAGAAAATAGAGAAACAAGATCTAGATAGAAACCCGTTGAGAAATAAAAAACGTCAAAAAAGGGAAGAGAAGGAAAACTAGGATGGTGGGTCCTTGGTCTTGATCTCTTCCTCGATCTTTATCTCCAAGACTTCAATTAAACCTCTCTTTACAACCATATACCACACTCTCTCTCACTAAAATTGGGTGGAAAACCAAATCTCCTTATAAATGACACAAAAGAGGGTTAAAAGCATAAAAAAGGGGGTTTTGGTTGGTTAACCCATCCCTAGGAATACTTGAGCCATGCCACATGCATAGGCATAGAGCTTGAAGATATATTAACTGAGAGCACCATGCCTAGACATGGTTATTCACACCTAGGTGTGGCCTCTGATGTTGTTTTCCTTACTTTCTTCCATTCTTTTGAACTTCCATGCCACTTTTCACCTTCCAAAACTTTGAATTAAACTTTGGGATCTTATAACAATTGTAGGGTTTTCTCTTAGCTTTTCAATGCCACCATGTTCATCCCTATACAAGGTCATTTGCTCCACTTATGATCAAAATACTAGAACAGGGTCAAGATATTAGTTCACCAATTTGGCCCAAACTTCCCTTAAAGTTTAAATACTTAACCTGAAAAATCAAGAAAAGTGATCAACATAAAAGTTATAGATATATCTCTTATATTTCCAATGACTCCAGTCTTGTTCTGGTTGGAGGTCTACATCTTCAAATCTAATCCATTTAATATAGCATGGTCAACAAGGCTCTAAACTTGATTTCCTTATCTTCTTGACTTTGCTTGATTCTTTTCATTCTTGACACTCCTTTAGGTCATTAACTAACATTCTAATATCAAAATATACCCTAATAAGACCAATTATGACTGATACAAAGTTAAACCAATTTAACTCTCAATCAAGCCTATTCAACACTAAAGCACATGGAATTCAAGATATTTAAATAAGCTCATAAACTTTGTCAATTTCTAAACAAATCAAAGATTTAGCATATATTTAAGCAAAAAACTTAGATGTAGTATCTCTATGCCATTGAGTTATCACACCTCCAAACTTAAGATTTTGCTAGTCTTCAAGTAAATTATAGAAAAACACAGAATCTACATTAAGATCATAAGAACATGGGTGCCACTAGTACTTAACAAATTTAAAACTCTACAATACCAAGGTTCAAGGTCATTCACACCCTCAAGGATTAATCCATGACTTCAATTGAAAGGAACTCACATATAGACCCTAACTCATACGCTTTCACTCCAAAATACTATTCATGTATTGATGTCAATCCAATATCACATATGCACAATCCCTTCCTAATCATAGCATACATATGCAAATAAGATTATAAACATGCATTTTCAAATCAACTTACGCATCACAAGATGCATTTTCTAGCAAAGTTCATGTTTTTAGCATTTTCTCATAACTCAACCTTAGTAAACAAGGGAGTAATTTATCACTCATGCATATCTAGCTCTACGTTTATCATAAAGGTGCAATTCATGCATAATGACAAGTAACTATTGCCAAACGTACTCAGTATACTTACATCTAGTACATCACATCATCATTTCACAAGTGATATCAAGTGCAACATCATTGCTTTTCAACGATTTACAATATACCTATGTCAATCCACAACCATTAGGTGCACAAAGGCTTATTCTTTTACACATACGCTAGGTGATTATTTCCTTCATGAAATATCCCTATTAGTGTCTTAAATCACACTAAAAAGCATCCATAGAATATCCTAACAAGTAAGGAACTCCAATTACTCAAAATGAAACATATGGCACACTCTGCCCTTGGCGCCCAATTTTCCAGTGCTTAGGCGCTCCATGACAGCAAACGCTTCCTAGGTTTATTTATCACTGGGTGCTTAGACGCCTAGTTTTTGAGCAATCAAGCGCTCAACACCAGAACATTCTGGCCGTGCGCGTTTAGGCTCTCACTCCTTGGGCGCTTAGGCGCTCACCTCTTGGGTGCTTAGATGCCTAACACCAGACTCAAATGTCCTGTTTCACTAAGTTTCTAACCAATCCTTGACCCCCAAACACAAGTCTTAGATGATTTTAAACCTCACACATGGTCTCTAAACCTATTATGACTATCAAACACAACCTCAACTCAACAAATCAAGGATTTATGAACAACAAGTAAATCATCCAAACCTATTTTCTGAACTCACAAACATATGGTTATTAGGATATTTACAAGTTTCAAAACCATAACCATACATGTATCAACTCAATACAATTCATATCTCAAGTTCCTAATGAGTTCACCCCACTCAAACCATTAAGAAACACATAAAACTCATTTTTCTACCCAAACAAGCATACATCTTGCATCAAAAGAGTGTTGAGAAGGATAGAACTAAATAAACAAACAGCTAAAGCCAAGCTTTACTATTTCCTTCCTTTCTTCCCATTCCTTTTTTCTACCTTTTCTACTTATTCCTCTTTTGTTTCCTTCCTCTTCTCTTCCTTCTTTCCCTTTCTTTCTGCTGCACAAGAATGAGTGGGTGAGAAGAGTGACAAAAGTCAAAGGAACAGTAAAGTGAGGACAGTGGATGGGTTGGAGATATAAGGATGGGTTGAGATATTTAGCTAGAAACTTTATATCTCTTAGGAATATTTTGATCTTACCAATCCAAGTTTCCTAACTTCCATAGGTGTTATGAAAAATCTTAGGATTCATCTCAATCCTATTCTCATCATTACTTTATTGTTTACACACCTAAAATTTTCACTTAAGTTCTATTACTCTTCTTTAAGTTACATTAAACCTAAGGAAATAAGCTAATAAGCTTATAGGTACCTACCTTAACCTATTCTCATTATCAAAAAATTCTCCATTATTTACTTAATATCTTCATAAATTCTCATAATTTTTCAAGATATCTGCCTATTTAATTGGACCTTTACACACTCATATAGGGTTACTAAGAATACAAACTAACTCAGTTAATTCTCCAAAATTAACCACATCACATTTTATTTATTTGTAACTTAGAAATAAATTCTTCATATTTATTTTCCTCATTTAAGCAGTTCATGCAATTCTCTGGGCTATAAACAGTTATTTCTCACATTTAGTGTTATAGCAAAATAGCCTAACTAACTTTAAAAGCTTACCAAAGTTAACAGGTAACTCATACAAGAATTACTGAACTTCTATAACCATGATTAAAACTAATTAGTTAGGGAGGAAGTTACATTCCACACATCATAACCCTTTACCCCGTACTAGTCATCCTTCATTCTTTATGCACAATTTTTTTTTGGGTGGTCATACCTTGATTTAACTTATTTTCAACTTATTGATTTACCTTAGAAGATGTTACTAAAGATATCATGTTAAGAGAGATTTAAGCAACCATGAGGATATACAAGCTTCATTGTGCATGTATTTTATAATCTTTATCTACATATGTAATATTAATCCTAATCCAAGATTCTACATATGCTCTAATGAAAATTCATGCATACATAAGTAGAAATCAATGGGCTAAACATGTATGACTCTGTATGAAGAGTCATATGCTATTTCCATCAACCAAAGTCATTTCATGATCCATTCAGTTTATTAGATGGTCATCTTAGACACTTAATTTATTGAGATTCAAATTTATATCATGTTTGGACAAGAAAAAAATCTCAAAATCATACAAAACCAAGTTTTCCAACCCAAAACCATATGTAACGAAACAACACACATGAATAATAACCACAAACATCAACAGTGTAAGGCAAAAACTCGCTAAGGAATTCGAGTATTTGGACCAAGTAGGAATAGGAGACTCATCATATAGACACAAGCATATAGGATGCAAAGGACTTGAACATATGTCACAATGATAGTAATTAAGAACATATGGACATAAACATGAAGAATGCATAGGACTTAAACATACTTCACATTTATAGTCCTTCATTTAAGTACAAGGTGTACAAAGCAAAACAGAACAATGAAAGAAAAACTCAAATATAATAATATGATCTAAAAATAAGAAAATAAAAGCTTCAGTCAATAAATAAAAATTAATTCAAAAGTAGCATACAATCACTTCAATCCCCAGCAACGGCGCTAAAAATGTGTTGAGGCTAAATCCGCAAGTGTACAGGTTGCATAAGTAATAAGAGTGAGTAATATAGTATCGTCTCCACATGGACTAGGACAATTATGCACTAGCAATTAATTAATTCCTAAACTCAGGCTTAAGCAAATGACTAAAGAACAATGATTAAAAGGAATTAAAGAAAATAAAAATAGCACCCAATTCCAAATGAGATAAACTATGGTTAAGCGCCTAAGGGTCCTTTTTCACTTTTTACTTCACTTGGGCACACGCAAATTTCAAAAATCCCTATTAAAGCCTAGGTTTTGTTAGTCAATACCCTTTTTTCAGTTAAATGCTTATGTCTAGGTCAATTAACAATGTATCATTGCCTAAACCACTATGTGTCTATGTAAAATAGCACAATTACATACATTAAGACCAAGTATTGAACACATACTATGCAAGGCAAACGAGTATGTGTCCATCCCATTAGCTAATCTACACACACAACCCATGCAAGTGCAATTGAACAAATACTATTCATACTATAACTATATTATCAAATCCTTATATCTAGTTCATTTGAAAACATTAAAATCATACAATTAGTGATCAAGCAATTACAAGTATTAAGCACATATATGATTTAAAAAATCATAGCATTAACATAGAACATCCAGTAATTTACTGATCTGTTAATAATTTTAGTATCTTAAATGTCTTTTGTTTGATCTAATTGGACTTCATATGTGCTCAATTGTTGACATTTAGCTAAGTTTCTGCTTTAGAGCTTAATTGGATATTTATTGTGAAACTATGCTTAAATATGGTTAGAAATACTCATAAATGAATTATGCTTTTTAGGATATCTTTGAGTGTTTGAGTCTATTAGCATTGAACCGAGCTTGATGACCATTTAAGGAGAGAGATGAATGCTTAAGAAGATTAACTTTATCCCTAAAGGCAAAGGAAAAAGAGCAGTTATGAAGAATCAAGGTCGCATTTGAAGAAAGTGGTCAACACGGCCCATGTCATATGACATGGGGTAGGCCGTGTACGTCTCTGTCTTCACAAGGGAATTCAGTTTTCAGCCTTGACCGATAACACAGCCCGTGTCATATAACACGGATTGGGCCGTGTTCTTCTCTGACTTTGAAATTAGTTGGAATTTTGTTACCAGATTCAGACACGGGTTAGGCCGTGTTATATGACACGGCCCGTGTCATCAGCTCAAGAATTTAAATTCAAGTTTTAATGTTAAATTAGGTATCAAAACCTATAAATAGGGTTGCTTAGAGCCCCTAAAGGAGATCTGGACAGAGAAAGTCGTCAAGGAAACTGAGAGAAACAAAAAGACCAAGAAAGAAAGAGATTCGATTGAGGATTGGAGACTCGGATTCGAGCGATTGAAGATCAATCATTCTCAAGCCTTGGAAACTAGTTTGATCTTTAGTTTTCTTTTCTTCTTTTATTCTGAACAATGTCTTTCTTTAATTCTTCTTCTGTTTTTGAATTTGTCATGTGTGGCTAAACTTCATAATTGGTTAAGGGAAGATGAAATCCTAGTTTTGATTATGTGAATCTTGCATATTTCTTTATATCAATACAGTTATGTTTTTATTCATATGTTTATATTTTTAAACTAATATAAAGGTCTTTATATTCTTGCCGAAATTAAGAGAGTTGTAAAACTAGGATTGCTATGTGTGGTTGTGGTGGTATGACTACTGAGACATATGATCTGAGTAATTTAATCCCGGTGTGTGATTAGATCTTAGTGTGATTAGTTTTCTAATTCTTAATGCAATCATTAGGTAAGTGTAAGAGCGGTTGCTTTATAAATAACTAATGGTTAGGGTTTGATTTGAGTGGTTACTGAATTAAGCGAAACTTAAGGAAAACAAGGGATTTATCTCACAATCACATAAAAACATAATTGATCATGTTAGTATAAAGAGTATATAAGTTAGCATAATCATAGTGGTGAATTCCATCTCTTAACTAATATCTTTAACTTGGTAATTCAATTTGTGTTTACTGTTTTGGTTTAAGTTTAATTTCTTTTTTTAGTTTTAATTAACAAAACTCCCCTTTTTACTTTTTAATGTTTATTGTTCATCAGAGTTTAATTTAGGAATTAGATTGATAGTGTCAATTGAATTAGTTCTCTATGGATCGACCCTTACTTACTACAACTGGTTGCAAGGTTCTTATATTTTGGTGGAACTTGGCAACTGCTTTTGATATAATTCTTAATCGTATTCCACACCACACCAAATTTTGGCGCCGTTGCTGGAGAGCTAATTTTTCAATTACACTATTAATTTGTTTCCTATTTTTCTCTCTGTTTTTGTTTTAATTTTAATAGTTTCAGTTGTTCTCTTTAATTATCTTGCAAGTGTTCATGTCCGATAAAGAGGTGAATGAGCAATTGAGAAATTTAAGGTAATACTTTGAGCAAATTAGCTCGCAACATCAAATCCCCTTCTAATTCACACCTACTAACGTTGAAGCTGCCCGTCACGTAGACCTTTCAAGTTCTGAGGCATTTGAGATATCTGAGCCACCTAAAGAAGTAGTGATGGCAGAAAATACGTTAAGGATGTTGGGTGCTCCAGACTTGGACCAACAACCTCTGTGCTTAGAAATTCCTAAAAATGATGAGGCATTTGAGTTGAAATCTAGTCTAATCCATCTTTTGCCATCTTTCAATGGACTAGTTGAGAAGACCCTAACAAGCATATGAAGGAAATCCATGTTGTGTGTTCGAGCATGAAGCCCACGGAAATTTCAGTGGAGCAAGTCAAGTTGAGAGCTTTTTCATTTTCCCTGAAGGATTCTACAAAGGAGTGGCTATACTATTTGCCACCCGGATCCATCCAGTCATGGCAGGACATGGCTCAAGCTTTCCTAGATAGATATTTCCCTACTTCAAAGGCCGCCACTATCAGAAAAGAAATTTGCGACATCCATCAAAGGCATGGGGAATCACTTCATGAGTACTGGGAGAGATTTAAGAGATTGTGTGCTAACTGTCCTCAACATCAAATTAGTGAACAACTTCTGATTACAATACTTCTACAAAGGTTTGCTAGTGATAGACCGCAACATGATTGACGCTGCCAGTGGAGGAGCTTTGGTTGATAAGACTCCTCGAGAAGCTAGAAACTTGATATCTAGAATGGCTGCAAACACTCAACAAATTTTCCCTCAGAATGATATAGGAGTGAGAGCAGTTAAAGAGGCCGACACAACTAGTTTGCAGCAACAAATGATCTAGTTGACTGCCATGGTTCAGAAGCTGATGGACAAGGGGAAAGCACCGGTACAGGCATGTGGGATTTGTTGCTCTTTAGGACATCCCACTGATATGTGTCCCACTCTGCAAGAGGACACAAATGAAGAGGCCAAGGCAGTGGGGGGATTTTTTGCACCATCCAAGAATTACAACCCCTACTCCAACACATATAATTTGAGGTAGAGAGATCATCCCAACTTTAGTTATACAAAGCAGCCCCAAGCTCAACCTCAAACTTATGGACCTCCAGGGTTTCAGCAAAGGCAATCACTTTTCCTCAGAGGCAGCAACAAGTTCAAGCTCCTAGGCAACCTGAGCCTTCGTTGGAAGAGTTAATGAGACAAATGGCCACCAATAATATTCAGTTTCAATAAGAAACAAGGGCCACAATCAGTACCTTACAAAACCAAGTGGGACAGTTAGCCACTGAGATCAACAAGGTTCAAAGTCAGATTTCTAGAAAACTTCCTTCACAGCCAGAGGTGAACCCAAGAGAAAATGCTAGTGCTGTCACCTTGCGAAGTGGGAAGATACTTAACGAACCTACATCTTTCCAAGTCACTGAAGACAAAGCTCAAAAGCCTAAGGAGGTAGAAGAGGAGGGGCTCAATTTTAAGACCCCTAAGGTAAGTGTTTCTGAACCACTCCCTAAATATGTCACTAAGGCCCCTTTTCCGAGTAGGTTGGTTAAAAATAAGAAAGAAGAAGTGGATAAAGAGATCTTAGAGACTTTAAGGAAAGTCAAAGTTAACATTCCTCTATTAGATGCCATTAAGCAAATGCCTAGATATGCTAAGTTCTTAAAAGAATTATGCACTAACAAAAGGAAGTTGAAAGGTAATGAACGGGTCCAGGTGGGAGCAAATGTTTTAGCTATTTTTAATAAGAAACTCCCAACTAAATGTAAGGATCCTGACACATTCACTATACCATGCACTATCGATAACACCAGGTTTGAGAGGCCAATGCTAGATTTAGGTGCATCCATTAATGTTATGCCATTTTTTATTTATTCATCTTTACATCTAGGACCTTTAGAACTAACTGGAATTACCATTCAACTGGCAGACAGGTCTAATGCATACCCTAAGGGGGTTGTTGATGATGTTTTGGTGTAGGTAAATGAATTGGTGTTTCTGGCAGATTTCTATGTGCTAGACATGGTGGAGGACAAATCCCCTAACTCTGCCCTCATTCTGTTAGGGAGACCATTCCTAAAGACTGCACAGACTAAAATTGATGTGCATTCGGGAACATTGACAATGGAATTTGATGGAGGGTTGATCAGATTCAACATCTTCGAAGCCATGAGATACCCGAGTGATGTGCACTCCGCTTATGTTATTGATTCCTTTGATGTTTTTGAGTCTTTAATTTCTGCTATTTTTGAGTCTGATTAATTTGATGCCCTTGATATAGTTATGACTCATAGTTTAGATTCCCAGGAATCAAAGAAGGTGACAAAGGAGAGCCATGTAGCGAGGAGGTTGATGAAGTCGTAGCAGCCTTACATACGCTCTCTTCCATTTCAGAAGGACATGAAGTATCGTATGTTGAGCTACCTATTACCACTGATATACCTAAACCTTCTGTTATGCAGGCACCAGAATTAGAGTTGAAGGAATTGCCTGCCCATTTGAAATATATTTTTCTGGGTGAGAAGGAGACACTCCCGGTGATAATTGTTAAATCCCTCACCCAAGAGCAACAGGAGAGATTAATTTCTATGTTGAAGGAACACAAAACAACCATTGGATGGACTATTGCGGATATCAAGGGTATTAGCCCCTCCATTTGCATGCACAAAATCTTAATGGAGAAGGGGGCTAAGCCAGTGAGAGAACCACAGAGGAGGTTGAATCCTCCGATGATGGAGGTTATAAAAAAGGAGATACTGAAGCTCCTAAGTGTAGGGGTCATCTACCCCATTTTTGACAGCAAGTGGGTAAGCCCGGTCCAAGTAGTACCAAAGAAATCTGGCATTACTGTGGTAAGAAATAGTGAGAATGAGCTTATTCCCACTAGATTACAAACAGGGTGGCATGTTTATATAGATTATAGAAAATTGAATGTTACCACCAGAAAAAACCACTTCCTTTTACCCTTTATTGATCAAATGTTAGATAGACTAGCTAGTCATTCTCATTATTATTTTCTGGATGGATTTTCAGGTTATAACTAGATTGCTATCGCTCTGGAAGATCAGGACAAGACCACTTTTACTTGTCCTTTTGGCACCTTTGCTTATAGGCGAATGCCTTTTGGATTCTGCAATGCGCCAGGGACTTTTTAGAGATGTATGGTGAGTCTATTTTTTGATTATATAGAGAACATCATTGAGATCTTCATGGATGATTTTAGTGTATTTGAGAATAGCTTTGAGAAATGCTTAGAACATTTAGCATTGGTTTTGAAAAGATGCATTGACACTAACCTTATTTTAAATTGGGAAAAATGTCATTTCATGGTAAAAGAAGGTATTGTGTTAGGTCATGTAATCTCTGCTAGGGGCATTGAAGTCGATAAAGCTATGGTAGAACTTGTGCGTTCATTACCCCCGCCCACTAGTGTGCGGGACATTCATTCTTTTCTTGGTCATGCAGGTTTCTATCGACAATTCATCAAAGACTTCTTCAAGATATCAGCGCCCCTCTGCACACTTCTCCAAAAAGATATGTTATTCCATTTTGATGAGAAGTGTATGGAGGCTTTCACCAAGCTTAAAGAGTTGGTGACTGAGGCCCCTATCATTAGGCCACCAAATTGAGAGCTTCCATTCAAGTTAATGTGTGATGCTAGTGACTTTGCGGTAAGGGTTGTCTTAGGATAGCGAGTTGATAGGGTTCCTTATGCTATTTACTATGCATCAAGGACCCTAAATAATGCTCAACTGAACTATTCCACAACTGAAAAAGAGCTTCTTGTTGTAGTTTTTGCTTTAGAGAAATTTAGATCATATTTAATTAGTTCTAAAGTAATTTTTTTTTTATCATGCAGCATTGAAGTACCTACTGGCAAAGAAGGAGGCGAAGCCAAGATTACTCTGATGGATTCTGTTGCTCCAAGAGTTTGACTTGGAGATTAAAGATAAAAAAGGGAGTGAAAACCTGGTGGCAGACCATTTGAGCAGGTTGGCGACTGAAGAGGAGGACATACCTATCCAAGAAAGCTTTCCAGATGAGCATTTAATGGCTATCACAACCATCATTCCGTGGTATGCTAATATTGCCAATTACTTGGACACCAAGGACTTTTCAGGGGGCCTGAACAAGGCACAGCGAGATAAGCTGAGGAGTGATTACAAGTATTACATTTTGGATGATCCTTACCTTTGGAAGCATTGTGTGGATCAAGTGATTCGGAGATGCATTCCGGAATCAGAGACTCACTTCGTTCTCTCTTTTTGTCATACCTATACTTGTGGAGGACATTTTGGCATAAAGAGGATAGCCAATAAAGTACTTGACAGTGGTTTCTATTAGCCCACCATCTTTAAGGATGCTTATAACTTCTGTAAGTCATGTGACCATTGTCAAAGAATAGGTAATATTGGTTCGTGAAATCAAATGCCTCAAACTCCAATAATCTTCATGGAAATCTTTGATTTTTGGGGCATTGACTTCATGGAACCATTCCCTCCTTCTTTTGGTTTCTCCTATATTCTTTTAGTTGTGGATTATGTTTCAAAATAGGTGGAAGCTAAGGCCACTAAATCTGATAATTCTAAGACTATTGTGGATTTTGTGAAGTCTTACATTTTTTCTAGGTTTGGTACTCCCAGAGCCATCATTAGTGACCAAGGGATATATTTTTGCAACAAAATCTTTGAAGCCCTTTTGAAGAAATATGGTGTGGTGCACCGGACCTCTACTCCTTACCATCCTCAGATGAATGGCTAGACTGAGGTGTCTAATTGGGAGATCAAGTCTATCGTTGAAAAACTGTGAATCCAATGCGCAAGGATTAGAGTACTAGACTTGCTGATGCTTTATGGGCTTATCGGACTGCATACAAGACCCCGATTAGCATGTCCCCATTTCGATTATTGTATGGGAAGCCCTGTCACTTGCCAGTGGAGCTGGAACATCGATCTTACTGGGCTATCAAGCAAGTTAACTTGAACTTGGAAGGTGCTAGAAAGTAAAGAAAGCTCCAAATATAGGAGTTGGAAGAATTGAGGAATGAGACCTTTGAGAGTGCCCTCATTTACAAGACCAAGACCAAAGCATTCCATGATCACATGATCTCTAGGAAAAGCTTCAACAAAGGCCAAAGAGTGTTTCTATACCAATCCAAACTCAAATTATTTCCAGGTAAGCTACGTTCTAAATGGATTAGACCATTTGTAGTAACTGCTGTTTTTCCTTCTAGTGCAGTGGAGATCATGAATGAGGCATCTGGAAAGACATTCAAGGTCAATGGGTACCGTCTCAAGCCTTACCATGAGCTTCTGGAGAATGCAGAAGTTGAGGACATGCCTCTTCTCCATCCATCTTATGCAGAACATGAGAAGCGTCACAATATCGGGCTGAGGACAATAAACTAAGCACTTAATGGGAGACAACCCATCATCAAGAAAATCAGATTTGCTTTCTCTATCCCTTTTATTTTGTGTTTCTTTATCGTTTTCTTAGTTAATTTCTTAGGTAGAATAGCTTTTAATATGTTCCTTGAATGATTGCATGGGAATCCCTAAAAATCTTTGTGTTTTGGGTTGCTGATGTGTGCTTGAATGCATTCATTATTTGTTTGATGATTGTGTGTGCTTGAATCTATATTGTTAACATTGATTTCTTAAGTATTTTTCAAAGCACAATACCATTCGTTTTGTTAAAATAGGGTTTCCTTATCGTTTCACTGCAAAATATGCCCAAAAAAAAAAGAAAATAGGGGGCCGTGTCAAGTGACACGGTCCGTGTCTCATTGAGAAGCTTGGCATCTCCCTTGGCATAGAAGACCACGAGGTGGGCCGTGTCAAATGACATGGTTCATGTTGGCGTGCCCAGCAGAACCCATGTTTGGCAGAGGAGTACACGAGTGAGGCCGTGTCAAGCGACACGGCCCGTGTTTTCGTGGCCAGCTTGACAATTCTTTGGCAAAGAGGTACATGGCCTAGGCCGTGTCCATTGACATGGTCGTGTACTCATGACAGATTTTACTTACCCCCACTTTAGGGTTTCTTTCTCCCCAAATTCCCAATCTTCTCATCTTCTCTACGCAGCCACTGTCCCCCACCCTCTCCTCCTAAAAATCTTCTTGTTACACCACCCAACTCCACCATTTCAACCAATTTTTCACTTTTCATCTTTCATCTTTCCTCCATTTTTCTACCATTCTTCCCCAAAATATCACCTCTAAGTCACCACCAACCTCCCAAAACGCAGCCACCATAACCACCATCATACCCACCATTTTTCTTCCATTTTCTAGCTCCACCTTCTGTGGCACCACCCTAATCTTCCATTGGTTTTCTATTTTCAACCCCACACCCCATCTACGATTCATTTCTCCCTACATTTCTTCTCACTCAACTACCTCCTTTCCATACCCTTTCCTTCACATTCCCTATCTCCCCACAATTCCAAAGTTCACGGTACCATTCCATTTTCTCCTTTTCTCCATTTCTTTTGATTTCTTCAGTAATGGGTCCCAAGAAGTGCATCAAGGTCATTGCATGATGAGGTTTTTGCTTTGTTGAGTAGGATTGGTTGGGTAGAGTTTGCACTGTTGAATAGGCCTACATTTGCTGAGCTGACTAGGGAGTTCATTTCTAGTTTTAACCATAAGCTGTATCCACTGTGTGATCAGGAAAAGTGGCCTGGTGAGATCACCTTTAGGATGTTAGGCAACTCTTATACTGTTGACATTCACTTGTTTCATGCTATTTTTGGTTTTCCTAAGGGGCACAATATGCTACCTTGTGATTTTAATCCTGATCATGTGTGGTCTGCTCTGACTATGTCTGGGTCTGGTAGTTACGACCCTAAGATGTCTAAGGCTTCTAGGCTTAGGTCCTCAGCACATAGATATATTCAGAAATGGTTGACTAATACCACCTGTGGTAGGGGGAAAGTCAAGGCACCATTAGCCATTCTGAATTATTTTTCTTACACTGCATGCTTGAGGGAGAACTCGTCAATGGGGGGTATTGACTTTGTAATTAGTTTCACCATATAGGGACCACTTTAACTGGCCGTATAGTGATGGGGGATATGTCTCTGTTATTGCTGCTCATTTTGATTATTTGGACCTGCTGGAGGAGGCCCTGGTCCAGGGTCCCAATGTTATTGATGGGGCCATTTTAGTGTCTATGAAGCTATGCACCCATCAAGATGGTGCTCTCCTCTTGATTGGAGCTGATGGAGTTGCCCTGCCTAGGATAGATCCAATCCCTGAGCCTCATGAGGATGCTGCAGTCTCCCTACCTCTAGAGTTTACTGATGATGCAGGACCTTCCACTCAGCCTAGCGCTGCTTCCTATGATGATGTTTTGGTTCGTATTGACCACTTGGAGCTGGACCATGCTGCTCGCTTGCAAAGATTAGAAGATCATTTTCAAGCCTTGGAAGCTTCTCGTGATCAGAGGATGGATGCCATTCATGGCAAGCTTGATTTTTTGCTTCAGCGTTTCTCCTATCCCCTTCCCCGATCCTGATGTATTTTCATTTTCTTTTGAGAAATTGTAATTGATTTTGCCTGGCTTAGTGGACATTGTATTAGTTATCATTTTGGATTTGGATATGCTTCATGATACAAGAATCAATTTCTTTGCATATACTTTGCTGATTTATTCGAGTTAATTTTATCTGTTGTGTATGCTTTAACATTGAGGACACTGTCTATTTTAAGTGTGGGGGGTCTGGGTTTGACCTTAATTGCACATTCTGATCTTAATTGCATATCTGGTGCATGTCTTTCTAACTAGTTTTTAGAGTATGTTAAGCAATGAGCAAGCGATTGATTTTTATTGATAGGTTTTTAAGCCTAAAGGAGCTGACTTTCTTGCTTCTAAACCCGCACAGGGAGGTTTTGAAAATTGAAAGGGTTGATTCACAAATATGATAAAATCGAGACCTAGTGAGTTTTTGGGCCTTGATGTGAATGACTAATTTTAAGTCATTTTTGTTCTTTGTTGAATGATTCCACTTGTGATTATATGCCCTTTAGAACTTAGTTTGACTCTCTTTTAAACTGCAAATGATCACTGCATATTTTTGAGATGATAAAGGCATTTCTTTCTTTCAGGTACTGGCCAAATAATTGTCCTTATATTTTGATCCATTGTTTCACTCCTTTGAGCCTGAATGACATCCTTTCTTTTTTATTATAGCTCAATACAAGCCTAACAGTGCAAAAACCATTGCTACCCTACTTTAAGGAGTAGAAGAGCTTGATAATTATGTTGGGAATTGTATTTGAATAAGTGTGGGGGTGATTACACAGTTTTGAAAAAAATATTCTCAAAAGAGAAAAGAAAGAAATGAAAAAGAGAATGGTAAAGTTCGTTGTTGAATGGAGAAAGTCAAGCAAAAGATGAAGATGGATTGAAAAGTGATGGGGTGATTATGCAAAAGCGTTTGAATTTTATATTCCCTTTTACTCTTCTATTTTCGATGGTCTAACTTTGTTTATCCTTGATATATCCTACCTTGACCTTGACCTCATTACAACCTGATTAAAGACCTTTTGATCTTTGTGTGCATGTGGTTTAGGTGGTGGAGAAGTACAGGCTTGTCAAGCCTATGATAGGGCATGTTTTCATGAGTTGGTTAAGAGTAAATATAAGCCCAAAACACTTGAGTGATAGAGAGCATATTAGTGAGGATTTATCATGTTGATTTAACCCTGATATTGGATTAACCTAACTTGCTGATTTAGACTGTTGAGAGAGAAAATTCTTGATTGCTTAGATTCCTTGAAAGGACTAATGTGTGTAGATCTTTGCTCATTGTTTAGTACTTTTATTACTTTTTGGGAAGCATGTGCTTGATTTTATATTTTTGCCTAGGAGTGCAAAAGGTTAAGTGTGGGGGTATTTGATCTGTTAATAATTTCAGTATCTTAAATGCCTTTTGTTTGATCTAATTGAATTTCATATATGCTCAATTGTTGACATTTAGCTAATTTTCTACTTTAGAGCTTCATTGGATGTTTATTGTGAAACTATGTTTAAATGTGGTTATAAACACTCATAAATGAATTATGCTTTTCAAGATATCTTTGAGTGTTTAAGTCCATTAGCATTGAACCGAGCTTGATGACCATTTAAGGAGAGAGATCAAAGCTTAAGAAGATCAGTTTTATCCCTAGAGGCAAAGGAAAAAGAGCAGTTATGAAGAATCAAGGTCGCATTTGAAGAAAGTGGTCAACACAGCCCATGTCATATCAGACGGGGTAGGCCGTGTACATCTCTGTCTTCACAGGGGAATTCAGTTTTCAGCCTTGACCGATAACACAGCCCGTGTCACATAAAACGTGTTGGGCCGTGTTCTTCTTTGACTTTGAAATTAGTTGGAATTTTGTTACCAGATTCAGACACGGGTTGGGCTGTGTTATATAACACGGCCCGTGTCATCGGCTCAGGAATTTAAATTCAAATTTTAATGCTAAATTAGGTATCAAAACCTATAAATAAGGTTGCTTAGAGCCCCTAAAGGAGATCTGGACAGAGAAAGTCGTCAAGGAAACTGAGAGAAACACAAAGACCAAGAAAGAAAGAGATTCGATTAAGGATTGGAGACTCGGATTCGAGCGATTAAAGATCAATCATTCTCAAGCCTTGAATACTAGTTTTATCTTTAGTTTTCTTTTCTTCTTTTATTCTGAACAATGTCTTTCTTTAATTCTTCTTCTGTTTTTGAATTTGCCATGTGTGGCTAAACTTCTTGATTAGTTAAGGGAAGATGAAACCCTAGTTTTGATTATGTGAATCTTGCATATTTCTTTATATCAATACAGTTATGTTTTTATTCATATGTTTCTGTTTTTAAACCAATATAAAGGTCTTTATATTCTTGCCGAAATTCAGAGAGTGGTAAAACTAGGATTGCTATGCGCGGTTATGGTGGTATGACTAGTGAGACATATGATCTAAGTAATTTAATCCTGGTGTATGATTAGATCTTAGTGTGATTAGTTTTTTAATTCTTAATGCAATCATTAGGTAAGTGTAAGAGCGGTTGCTTTACAAATAACCAATGGTTGGGGTTTGATTTGAGCGGTTGCTGAATTAAGCGAAACTTAAGGAAAACAGAGTATTTATCTCACAATCACATAAGAACATAATTGATCATGTTAGTATAAAGAGTATGTAAGTTAGCAAAATCATATAAATCTAGTGGTGGATTCCATCTCTTAACCAATATCTTTAACTTGGTAATTCAATTTGTGTTTACTGTTTTGGTTTAAGTTTAATTTCTCTTTTTAGTTTTAATTAACAAAACCCCCCTTTTTACTTTTTAATGTTTATTGTTCATCAGAGTTTAATTTAGGAATTAGATTGATAGTGTTAATTGAATTAGTTCTCTGTGGATCGACCCTTGCTTACTACAACTGGTTGTAAAGTTTTTATATTTTTGGTGGAACTTGGCAACTGCTTTTGATATAATTCTTAATCATATTCCACACCACACCATTTATATATTAGCCAAGATCATATGAGGATCCTTTAGCATTAACATAAATGATAACTCCACGAAATGTAGTTATTTATGCCCCATACTTGTACTTCATAGAATGCTATGTCCTTGTTATTATGCATATATGGGAGATTTTATACTTTTATTAGTTAAATTTTCTTTGCATGTCTCTCTATATGATTATGAGCAAATTGTGCATATTATGCAAATGATTAAGTAGATTTATAATTTACATTTAACTTGGTGATTTTCCTAATGTAGGATGGGCTTAAAACAAAGGAATTTGAGCAATTCAAGGCTCAAAAGCCCAAGAGAAAGCCAAGGAGGCACTATGGTTAGAGAGCTCTGTGGCTTAGGTAGTGTGCGCTACGGCACAAGAGGTACATCATCAAATTATCATACTAAAACCTGAGGCTAGAGGGTCGCGGCACAAAGAAATGTGCACTGCAGCTCTAGGTGACCGACTCAATGCGGGCTGCAGCACAAAGGAGTGTGTGCTGCAGCGCGAGATGTAAAACTGAGCCTATAAATAGATTTTTATCAGATTTTCTTAGAATGGCTTTTAGGTTTTAGAGAAGCTGCACCTAGTTCTTCATTTCTGAGGCTGAAAAAGGCCAAGGGAGTCAAAGTTGGAGGCTATCTTCCTTATGGGGGAGATTCAAGCATCAATGGCAACATCTATAAGCCTTTCCTCCTTTCACCCTTTGTTTTCTCCTCTTTCTCATTCTTTGAGCATGTATTTTGATTTGTATTTTCATGTTCAATGATGTAGCAGCTGTTTTAGGGAATACTTTGAATCCTTTTTGTGGATATTAATGATTTTGTTCTTCTTTGAGTTTGTATGGATGTATGATTTTGTTTAATCATATTGTTCTTAATGCTCTTGAGTGCCTCCTAATCATCATTTAAGCTGATTTGATGGAATCTAATTAACCTAGACTTAAGGATTTGGAATTTAGATCTAATGTATGATTGATGCATGTTCGATGAATTCAATTGGCTTGGATGAGTAGATTCATTAACTTGATAGAAATATACCTTTTAGCCACGTATAGTGTGTGATTGAGAATAGATCATTCATGAGTGGAGTTTGCACTAGTTCTCAAGGAAACTTAGTGAATTGGGTAAATAAAACTATGGTTAGATGACCTAGACATAGGCTTTTAGCTAATGAAGATTATCAAGCTAACCTAATCATTGCGTTCATATTTATGAAGAGGATTGCATGTTGTTGGTTGAAGTAAAGGGTGAAGAAGGATTTCCCTAATCTTTAAACCATTTTCTTTACCGCTTTTTAGTCTTTAGTTTAATTGCTTTATTCTATTTTTTTTGTTCTTGAATAGAATTAGGTAAACTATTGGTTAATATTTAGCATTGGAAGTAAACTTATCCTCGAGAGAACGATTTTTACTTTTCACTTTATTATGTGAATGACCCGTGCACTTGCAGCCTATTTTGGGACAAATAAGTTTTTGGCGTCGTTGCTGGGGATAAGGCATTATTTCTATATTTCCAATATTGAGAATGAGTTTGCTTAGTTCTAATTCAAGTTTTTATGTTTTGTTGTTATGAATAGTTTTATTTTCAAGTTTTTATGTTTTTGTTGTTGATTTGCTTAAATATGTAGTTATAGTTTGATTTTGTGTTTTTGTTATGTTTTTGTTGTACATTCTGTGTTTTAAGTTTGTAGGCACATTTTGTTGGTGCTGGAGGCCATATTGAAGCAAAAATGGCAGTAGAAACCATTTCCCTGCAGAATTCTGTAGGTTGAGTTCTGAGCGTCGCGGCGCAAGTGCACATTTTCTACAGAAGTCTACAGCTTTTTACTCATGTCGCGGCTCAGGCATGGTTGGCCGCGGCACAGCACCCTATTTTTGTTTTTTCTATATATTTTCTCTATTTTTCTTTATTTAGTATGCTTAATGCTAATTTTTTTGCTATTTTGATATGCTCAGGTACCCATAGACCATGCGCAACAAGGAACACATTCACTATGGTTTGGGGGAGTATCTTTACATGTTTTCACCCTTAATGCTTAATGTTTACATTTTTTTTGATATTTAAAGTATGTGCTAATGATAGTCATCAAGCCTTCATGATGATATCCTGTTTTGGCTATTATTGGTGAGTTGTTGATGCAAGTTTCAATTTTTCGCACTTTGTACATGTTGTTATGCATCCTTCAATGGAAAATGATGGATCTTTGGAATGTATGACATATTTCCATTTGCTAGTGTGTGATGGTTGGCCAATGATATAAATGCTTATGAATTGCCCTCTGTTTTGTGAAACCATTCACGATCTTGAAACATGTCAATGCAATCTGGTTTGTTTTTATGCATGTTGTGTTTTCCCACTTAGATGCTTGTTTAACTTTGGAAAGATATGGGTGTTTGTTTAGAGAATGTTTATGAATTGTGCATGTGGATGATTTTTTTTATCCTCGAAGTTGTTCTCCAACCCTCTTGAGGCAAAATCCTAAATTATGTATGATTGAAGAAATGATTAGGGCATTGTTTGAACCGATTGAGCCTTTTCAAGCTTACCCTAACATGATTTTATCATAGGTCCCTTTTTGAAGCCTTATACTGTTTGGCTTTATTTATTTTTCACCATCATTATCTTCGTTAACCTGTTAACCATTCTAATGCATGTGAAAGCAGTGTATTTTCTTCCTACCATCAATGTTTATTAAGTTCATAAGATGGCATTTCTTGAAGTGAGTCTATTGATTAGAGGTGTTAATGAATATTCAATATAAAATGAGCATGAAGGAACCAGATGCAGTCAAAGAAAAATCATTGCTTTACAAAATAAAGAAAATGTAAAGAAAAAAAATTGAAAAAAAGAACCAAAAGCAAAGCATAAGTAAAGTAAAGTGTGAAAAGCATTGAAAATGGTTCTGGCAAGTTTTCTAAATACACTATTGAATACCCTACTAATATCACGTAGTGGCTCATGACTTGAAATACCATGTTTATGATTATCAATATTTGTTGTGTATCCTTTCCTTTTATTCTGTAGCCCATTATCGTTGGTCTTATATTATAAGCTATGAAAGTCCCTCTTGATCCTCAGTTATGTGTGATTTACATTAGTGGAGAGAGGGTTGGATTAGAATTTTGTGGATTCTTTGATTTATATCCATGTGTAAGTTTATAAACTTATCCATATGAGCATGATTTGAAAAAGATAAGTTTGACTTGTACGTTTGTGAGAAATGTCATTTGCATGATTGGAAGCTGGATTGAAGGCATGTTTAGGATTGTATATGTGTTAAGCTTAATTGTGAGGCATGTGCATCTTTTGAGGGCTTAAACAATCAATATACACTGGTTATGGTTAAATGAAAATTGAAGTGTTAAATGCATATGAGTATGAATTGATTAATGTGAGTTTACTTGATCATACTTTGTGTTGCTCAAGGACTAGCAACAACTTAGGTTTGGGGTGTGATAATTCCATGAAATGTAGTTATTTGTGCCCATAATTGTGCTTCATAGAATGCTATGTCCTTGTTATTATGCATATATGGGAGATTTTATACTTTTATTAGTTAAATTTCCTTTGGATGTCTCTCTATATGATTATGAGTAAATTGTGCATATTATGCAAATGATTAAGTGGATTTATAATTTATATTTAACTTGGTGATTTTCCTAATGTAGGATGGGCTTAAAACAGAGGAATTGGAGCAATTCAAGGCTCAAAAGCCCAAGAGAAAGCCAAGAGGCATTCTGGTTAGAGAGTGCCACGGCTCAAGTAATGTGTGCTGTGGCGCAAAAGGTACATCATCAAATTGACATACTAAAACCAGAGGTTAGAGAGCCATGGCACAAATAAGTGTGCGCCACAACTCTAGGTGACCGACTCAATGCGGGTCGCGGCACAAAGGAGTGTGCGCCACAGCGCGAGATGCAAAACTGAGCCTATAAATAGATTTTTATCAGATTTTCTTAGAATGGCTTTTAGATTTTAGAGAAGTTGTGCCTAGTTCTTCGTTTCCGAGGATGAAAGAGGCCAAGGGAGCCAAAGTTGGAGGCTATCTTCCTCATGGAGGGAGATTCAAGCATCAATGGCAACATCCATAAGCCTTTCCTCCTTTCTCCCTTTGTTTTCTCCTCTTTCTTATTCTTTGAGCATGTATTTTGATTTGTATTTTCATGTTCAATGATGTAGCAGCTGTTTTAGGGAATACTTTGAATCTTTTTTATGGATATTAATGATTTTGTTCTTCTTTGAGTTTGTATAGATGTATGGTTTTGTTCAATCATATTATTCTTAATGCTCTTGAGTGCCTCCTGATCTTCATTTAAGCTGATTTGATGGAATCTAATGAACCTAGACATAGGGATTTGGATTTTAGATCTAATGTATAGTTGATGCATGTTTAGTGAATTCAATTGGCTTGGATGAGTTGATTCGCTAACTGAATAGAAATATACCTTTTAGCCACGTATAGTGTGTGATTGAGAATAGATTGTTCATGAGTGGAGTTTGCACTAGTTCTAAAGGAAACTTAGTGAATTGGGTAAATGAAACTATGGTTAGATGACCTAGACATAGGCTTTTAGCTAATGAAGATTCTCAAGCTAACCTAATCATTGCGTTCATATTTATGAAGAGGATTGCATGTTATTGGTTGAAGTAAAGGGTGAAGAAGGATTTCCCTATTCTCTAAACCATTATCTTTACCGCTTTTTAGTCTTTAGTTTAATTGCTTTATTCTATTTTTTATGTTCTTGAATAGAATTCGGTATGCTATTGGTTAATATTTAGCTTTGGAAGTAAACTTATCCTCGAGGGAACGATCTTTACTTTTCATTTTATTACTTGAATGACCCGTGCACTTGCGGCCTATTTTAGGACAAATAATAGAGCATTCAGCAATTTACATATAATCCAAGATCCATAGAGGGATTCAAAGGATCCCTTATATACAAATCTTGAAATCCACAGAAAATAGAGAAATAAGATCTAGATAGAAACTCATTCAAAAATAAGAAAAATCAAGAAAGGGAATAGAATATAGAACTAGGATGGTGGGCCCGTGGTCTTGATCTCTAAGCCTTCAATGAATCCTTTCTTTAGATCCCTAAACCATACTTTCTCTCACTAAAATTGGTTGGAATATCAAATCCACTTTAAAATTATACAAAAAGAGGGTTAAAGGCATTAAAAAAAATGTGTTTAGGTTGGTTAACCCATGCCTAGACATGGAGCTCACAAGTATATTAGCATTCTATTGTCCTTATTTTTGTCCATTCTTCTATACTTCCATGTCATTTTTCACCTTCCAGACTTTGGAATTAAACTTCATGCTCTTTATAAAAGTTGTAGAACTTAAGTATACATTGAATAAATGACTGTTGAAGTTGAGTATATGTTGAATAATTGATGGTATCATGATTGGAATTGCTAAAAGAGTGGTAACTTTGAACTTTGGTGAATA
The DNA here is from genome assembly GCA_029884595.1 of Ormosia semicastrata. Taxonomy (NCBI): domain Eukaryota; kingdom Viridiplantae; phylum Streptophyta; class Magnoliopsida; order Fabales; family Fabaceae; genus Ormosia; species Ormosia semicastrata. The sequence goes on from JAQQTO010000063.1 coordinate 35,696,157, forward strand.
ATTGTGAGGACACCATATCTTGAAACCTGTTCTGGTTGATGAAAAATAACTAATAATCGATTATGGGAGATTGGTAATCGATTATTAGCCTCTAGAGAAATGTTATTGGAAAATGGTAATCAATTATCATGATATGATAATTGATTACCAACTTAAATAATTAAAATAAGACGTTATTGGAAGCTGGTAATCGATTATCAGATTCTGATAATATCTGATAATCGATTACCATATTACAAAATTGAATCAAAAGTTGATGGTAATCAATTATTAGATGATGATAATTGATTACCAAATTCTAGAATATATATGAAAGTTAGTGATAATCGATTATCAGGGCATAGTAATCGAATATTAATTTACAGAATAAGATAAAACTTGAGTGATAATTGATTACCAAAATATGATAATTGATTATCAGTCTATTGTTTTAAGAAAACAGAGTTCTCAACTACATAAAAACCTGATAGATATATCTATACTATATGAAGTAATGGTATTGTGCACTAGATAAGCTTGTAAAATAGTGATATTGTGCTCCTTTAGAATGTTAAAGTTGATCTAGTATTGAATTGACATGTAAAGTGCTTAAAGTTTAAAAGACATTGGACATGATCATTGTATAGGGGTGATCCTTAGTTGTTATTCCCTTATGAAGGGTAGCCCATAGATTGTGTTTGGCCAGTGATTAATGTTGGAAATGATCCTCATACCTAGGATTAAGCCTAGAAGTTGGGTAGTTGAGGATGAGACATGCCCTCTCTACCTGGGGTGATCCTAGATGTTTGATAGTGTGAGGATGCGACATTCCCTCCCTACTAAGCCAGTATGAGGAGGAAACATTCTCTCCCTACCTATTTGATATAAAAGGACATGAGTCCGAAAAATATGCTTAGAAAGATGATAATTAATGAGCACTAAAGAAATGTAACTTCCTCTAAAACATACTTGTCAATTCTCATTTTATTTTTTTGTTAAGAATAAAAAAATAATGATAAAGATTGTTTGAATCCTCTTTTTGTATTTATCTTTAAATATTTAAATAGGTAATAAGATATATTTATAATCTTATTATTTTCTATTTATCTTTAAATCTTTAAACGAGTAATGAAATGAATTACAATTTTATCCTCTTTAATATTTATATTTAAATTCATAAATGAGTAATTAATAATTGTAGTTTTGAAAAAAAATAATGAATATCAAAGTGAGGAATCCATTTTTTTCTGGCAGATTGAAAAAGCAAAAACAACTAATTACGAATAAAGAGAACTCTTATAGAATTAGCTAGCAACAAGGGTGATAATCTTGGAGGATACGAGTTCCAAATTTAGAGACCAACTTCATTGGATGCACTGAGCTTAGCAAGGTGGTCAACACAATTATTATCTTCATGGAGAGTGTGCAACAAATGAACTTCCCAACTTCTCTATAGCAACTCCTAGATATCACTTATGAGGATGGAATGAAGATGAAAAGGAGGGATTTGCTTTGTCACTAAATGCAAGACATCCATACATAACCCTTGCCTCAATGCAAAGAGTTCCATCACAAGGTTAGTGTCCACACCCACCAAGCCAACAAACCCCATCAACTAGTGGCCATTATCATCATGTAACAGCCCCCCATAACTTATGTTATCAGGGTTGCCCTCCCATCAACATTAAGTTTATAGGTCCCAATTGGAGAAAGGGACCAAGAAACTAAACGCTGGAGTGTAGGTCTATCTCTGACAACTAACAAGCACTGAAATGAATCGTACATGTAGAACAACTTTTGTATGAGCTCATCTAAATGGATTTGCGTCCTCTCAAACATGAACTTATTTCTACTGCACCATTTTTCCCACAGAGCTGCAAGGAAGAGACTGCCATTGGAATCAGAAAGCTGATTAACCCACTCCTTAATGTTAGGGGCAAAAATGTTTGAATGCACTATGAAATTAAGCTTCTGCCATATAGGGATGGTCACTGGGCAATCCCAAAAGCAATAGAGAGTGGTCTCATTATAGAGTTGACACTTATTGCATGTAGCGAATGCTGGAACGTGATGGTGAAATCGTAACCCATTTGTAGCAATGCCACCATGTAGGATAAGTCAAACTAGAAATCGTACATTTTCAAGTGATGGCAATTTCTATAACCAAGACCATGACTCGGTGGAAAGGTCCCTACAATTCACAGTAATAAGTCATTTATAAGTAGAAGCAAACGTATAGCCTCTAGAGTGATGGTATTTCCAATAAAAACAATTATCTAACACACCAGAAACGTCCAAAGCAATAGTATTCATACGGTTCATTACTCCAACAAGAAGATAGGTGTGTAACAAGCTAAAATCCCAGCCAATTATCATACCTAGGTAAGTAAATTTTTTTATATTTATCTTTAAATATTTAAATGGACAATAAGATGTAATTACAATTTAATCTTCTTTTATATTTATCTTTAAAGTCTTAAATCCTTAATTAACAATGTTAGTTTTTGAAAAACAAACAGTAAACACCAAAGTAGGGAATCCCCAATATAATAGTAGGCAAGCACTAGCACCTTTCAATTCGCAACTTTTTTATTTTTGTTAAAATTTAAAAAAAATAGTGATAAAAATTATCTTTTTAGTTTCTTAGAGTATCTCCATTTGATAGGTAAGAGATTAATTTCTCAGGGTATTATCAGACGCCTAAGCGGAAACTTCTCCAAACAGTGTTATTTTTTTGTATTTATCATTAAATATTTAAATAGGTAATAAGATATAGTTATAATCTTATCTTTCAGTATTTATCTTTAAAATTTTAAAATCATGAATAATAATTATAATTTTATGATCTTTTATACTCATCTTTAAGTTTTTAAATAAGTAAATAATAATAGTAGTTTGAAAAAAAAATAGATATAGATAAATAGTATAGATAAGATATTAATACTTTAATTAATTTTTAATTTTGTAATTTGCTTTTAATATTTTATTTTTAGTTGTTGACCAGGTATCCCCATAAACATTGCATATGAGACTAACCTTCGGGTACTATCATAACAAAGAGGCATTGCCAACAATTCGCTATTAAAATTTTATATCATACTTTTAAACAATAGAATTATATTTGAATTTAGAATTACAATTTCATATTTTAATTCTTTATTAAATCCAAACATAAAAATTAAGATTTTGAATTAATTTTGATTTTGAAATAATTTGAAAATAATTTGGTCTTATTGTATTATTTTACATTTTTAGCCGTATAATAGAAGGCCCATGCAGAGTTAGCAATAATAAAATAATTTATTTATTTAAAATCAAATCAAATTCGAACGAATCATATCATATTAGATTAGATAGGATTTCTAGTTCTAGTATAGATTAGATATGGTTTCTAAATCTAAACCATTGTAATCTATAAGACTTCAAAAATTAAATTATTTCTTATTTTTTGGCATTATAAACACAAGATTTGATTTATGAATCTAATCAAATCCATTTTTTACATTCCAAATGCACTCTACTTAATATCATAATTATTGTTATAACAATTTCAAAATTAATTATATAAAAGTTTGAACTTATGGATCCTAATCAAATGTAAGACTTTCAATAAGCCTTATCCCTCAGGGACGTAATTTCTAAACCGTAAAAAACTTTCGCACATTATCTTATTATTCATTTTCTTTTTTCTTTAAGATTAATTTTCATCCACTAAAAATGAACAAATATTTTACACAATCATCCAATAATATCTCAACACATCATTATTTTTTACCATATCATTCTCTTATTAATTTAAATAAATTTTATTAACTAAAACATAATATTAACAAAAATAAAAAAGAAAATGAAGAATTTATCTCATCTTACCTTCGCTAACTGTGTTTTCCCCATCTTCATCTACTTTGTTTGCTATGTATTCTTCTCACCTCTCCTTCTTTCAAGTTCTCTCCTTTGGCATGTTAGATTATTTTTATTCTTGTGGGTATAAAATTTCTATTCATGTTTGAAATTGGGCAGCTATTGAGTATGCCATGTTTGAAATACTTGTTATAAAATTTATAGCATACTATGTATGAAGCCTAATATTAGAGGCAATTAAATGCCTAAGTGCAAGTTATGTTGACTTGATATGGGATGTCATGTATTATTATTTAATATTGATTTTGGTGTTGTTTACATTAATGGGTGTTGTCATAAGTCAGTGGGAGCAAGTTTTTTATTAATGTGCTTTGTGTTAGTTGTATATTGGTGGTCAGTATTGCTATTGTTGTTAAATGAAAGACAATATTTTATATTGAACTGTTTCTAGCATATGAAAAATCTTGGTGATGACATTTTGTGTCTAAGGTATAAAGACCTTTTAAATCATACTATATTAACGGATTATCTCACAAGACACATATTATTATAAATTTTTGAAATGTGTTTATGTTCTTGTTGAACATTACTATTTACTATAGTGGGAGTTGGAGACTATTTTTTGGTTATGTCCTCAATAGTGATTAAGTATAGATCTCATGTGCTTCCGCTGCTGGTAATCTAATTTTGTACTCAAGTGTGCATGTATTTATTTTTATTTTTTTATTTTTTGCTATTGTGACACTTAGGTTTTTTGAGTGAATTGTTAAAAACTTGCAAGTGGTCTCATATATGTGTAAGACATTAGGGATTTTGATCAAACTCATATGATGTTAAGTCTTTTAAGTGATCATTATAGTTTTGTGAAGTATAGATTATCTTATTTATGAAAATTCTTTTGTGGTTTTGTATTTGCGATGAGAAAGAGAAGTTTATTTGTTGTAAAGTGTCATATGGACAATTGTAATCTCCTCAATTGTGAATGTAGAGTTTGTAGTTGATAATGAAGTAATTTTGTGAAACTATATGGTTGATAAATTTTGTATACATTTGACTTAATATTGTTTCTATTGTTATGACCACATTTTGGATAACTTTACAATATTGTGTTTCTCTCTATTTTATTATTTGTGTTGTTAAAGAGAAATAGTGAGTTTCAGACTCACATTGAGTATAAAATTGTGGGCATAAACATTAGAGATGGTGAATACATATCTTTTGCCATATCATTCTCTTATTAATTTAAATAAATTTTATTAAATTAAAACAAAATATTTAACAAAAATAAAAAAGAAAACGAAAAGTTTCTCGCATCTCACCTTCGCTAACTATGTTTTCCCCATCTTCATCTTCTTTGTTTGCTATGTATTCTTCTCACCTCTCCTTCTTTCAAGTTCTCTCCTTTGGCATGTTAGAATTTTTTTAATATGTGTGGACTAGTATAGTCATCAATTTTCTAAAACCCATATTAATTGAATGTCAAATGATGTGAAGCATTTATTGGTTTCGCACATTTGTGATCAATTTTGTTATTGGCCTCTTATAAACATTTAAACTCATGTGAATAATGTTGTTTTGGGTTTGTGAGCTTTGTGTATGAATTTTCTATGATTGGTAGGTTAACCTATATTTTAAACACAACAAGAGGCTCGTATTCTCATTATATATGTATTGTGGTTGCCCCATTGAGGTCACAAGAGTTTTTGTGCATATAAGGAATGAGAGTAGTTTATTTCCTTTATGATAACAAAGATTCTTAACTATCTTTCTCTTATAGTGTCTCCTCAAAGATGTAATTTCTCTTTGGTATAAGGTAATTCTATATCCTAAATCTTAATTATTGATTAGTTTATATACATGTCATGAATTAAAGTTAAATGTGGATCCTTTAATTTTATTCTTGTGGGTATAAAATTTCTAACATGACATACTCAATAGCTGCCAAATTTGTTTCTTGCTCCTTCCCCATTTGTTGACCCTTTCCTCTAATCATTTTGATTTTTTCTCATTACATAGAATCAAATACATATAAACAACTCCATTGAATATTGTTTTTCAAAGCACCATTTAACATAGAAAATAACTTTTTTTAATGGGATATTGGGATAAAACCCAATATGATGAATGTGGACAACGAAGGAACAAGATGAGGTGAATGTGTGAAAAGGTAGCCTTTTTTTCCTTCATAATCAACAATTCATTTTCTTTTTTTGGTTATATACTAATTTTTGTTATCAAGTGACTTCAAACTCAAGAATAGGATGAATTGAGTTTGTAAAAGATTTTTGTAAACTTTTCCAAAAACACTTATTTATCAATTTTGTTGAGATTATTAATTGTTAGAGATGAGTAAATAGATGAGGATGAACACTTCTCACACCAATAAACTAACCAAGATGTAAAGTATTCAATAAAGCATATAACAAGTCAAGCTCAAATGTAAATGAGATAGAGTAAAGAGAAGCAAACTCAAGATTTATATTGGTTCAGTCACTTCTTGTGACTTACGTCTAGTTCTTAAGTGATTCACTCGAGATTTATCCACTAAACTTCAAGTTTCAACAAGTGTTTGCAACCTTTACAATCAAGAGCACTCACAACACCTTTGGGATACCTTATCCTTTGTGTTTGAGCCTCAATACAAGAGATACACTACCTTTTTTCTCTCTTGAGGGATACCTTACTCTCTTACAAAAGAAATAAGAAGAATAAATGATTGAAAACTCTTACAAGAGTAGATTATACAAATTGAAGCTCAAGAGGTAGAAGGATCACACTTTAGCTAAAAAATAGAGTAAAAAGATTGAGGGTTGTTAAAGTTCGTAATAAATGCTCAAGAAGCTCTTTCAGATTGATATCTAGCTTCACTTGGTCCCTAATGACTTTTATTTAAAGTCCAAGTCATTTAAGAGTCGTTGGTAGCATTTAATGCGAATTACTAGCTGTTATTACTACTTTTAGAAACTCAGATAATCAATTATTGGAACCTCATAATTGATTATTTGCAAGATAGCACAAAAGAAACATGTTTCTAAAACTCAATAATCGATTATTCATGAGGGATAATTGACTATTGCCATTTGATCCAAGAGGCGCAAAATGAACTTTTAAACTCAATAATTGATTATTATGGTGCAACAATCGATTATTGCTTGAAAGATTAAAAATTATGACATTCTGACTTTTGCTGATCGATTACGGTAACCCCATAATCAATTATTGCCTTCAAAACCCAAAAGAGGACATTCTGTTGAGCCCCGATAATCGATTATGGCAAGCTCATAATCGATTATTTAGTTTCAAACAACTTTAAAAAAACTTAGTCATTTTAAGCCAAATGCCTCCTATTGTTCCAGCAAACTTTCGAGCACTTAAAAGTCATTTCTCTTGATTTTAAAAACATTTTAACAACTTGAAAACACTTTGATTCACGAAGTGCTATCTTGGGCATTTAAAAAATGGATTTAGAGCTTAAGTGTGAATCTTTTTTACCTTTACATATGATCTAAGTCCTATAACTAGTCATGAAGATTCTTGGACTTATTCTTGTAAACATCCTCTTGTTTGTGATCATCAAAATAATTGTCGAGATCGAATTACAATTTTTCCTTGGAAAGAAATCATGGCTTTTTTACCAAACTGTCATTGATGGCAAAATTATTTACCAAAATGCCACTGATATTTTTTATATTTTTCTGTCTACGTAGATAACATCATCTTTGTTGGCGCTTCCAAGTAGATAACACCAAAGCATTTGGCGTTATCCACGTGGAAGCACCAACGTAGATGACGTTATCTTTGTGGAAGCGCTAATGTAGATGGCGTTTTAAGCTAATAATGTCACATAGTTTGGCATTTTCTATGTAGTAGTGCCATTATGCTTGGCATTTTCTATGTAGTACTGCCATTATGCTTGGCATTTTCTGTTTGACTAGTTCAACCAAATAAATTACATGCAATAAAAATTTGTGCCAAAATTTTTATTTTTGATGATTTATTAATTACATGAAATAAGAATTTGTGCCAATATTTTGGATTATGGCTGCCCCGTTAATTTACCAAAATAAAGAATTTAATTTAATTTAATTTAATTAACTAATTTCTTATTATCTCATTCTGATGCACTCTTTAAATGTTGAATCATTGACTATTCAAATGCACTTATACATGTTAATTATTAGTTTGAGTGCCTATACGACCATACTGGGCAAGTAGGCATTCTTTATCTAAAAATTTTTGTAGAATGACTGCTTGGCTAGCGATAAGATTTTGAAACTTCCTATAATTAGAAGGACGTGACTTAAAGTAAGAACGCATGAAGCATATCCTGACATGGATACAAATCCTTTTTAAAAATGCTCATACACGATTCATGGGACGTGACAAATTTTATGACAAAATCACACAAGAAAGGATTGTGGGAACATTCAAGTATAAACTGGCATTTCAATATTGATATACATCCTCATGTTAGTGTTAGGGGTGAAAATATTTCAGATTCCAATTCAACGGCTAGATGTTGGAGGAATCTTTCAAGTATTGAGTAAACGGAAGCGTTAAATGGTCAGAAGATCCAATGCAGCAGCTGGATATTGGTGTTGGAACAAGTGTTAATCCGACAGAAGTATTGAATTTCCCAAGTGTTGAACTGATAAGAGTGTTAAACGATCAGAAGTTGATTTTGTCGGAAGTTGAGAAAATGTCAGTATCAAATATGTGGCATAACTGCCATATACGTGTCAAATTCCTAGGAGTCAGTTATTTTTATAGTTTGCCTATAAATATTTGTATTCACAATGTACAAAGGGACGTTATTTGTTAATACACAATCCTAAAATCTCACCCAAGTAGATTAATGGATTTGATCCAAGTATGCATTCCCTTTTTATTTCAAGTCATTTAATTTAATGCAGTGTTCTTTTAATTCCTTTATTTTTCAGTCTTGTTCTTTAAATTCCTTTAAATTTTGTTGTTCTCTTTACATGCCTTATTTTACTGCTTTTCTTTTAAAATTCTGCATTTTAGTTTTCTGCATAAGCTTCTTTATTTTCTTTTAAACTTTTTGAAGCTTTCTTTACTGAATTTTTCTTTAAGTTTTAACAAATTCTTGTTATTTACTTTAAGTTTCTTTTCAAGCCCTTTTAAATGAGATTACCACATAACTCGAAACTCATATTTCGTTTGATAAATAAATATTTGTTTGTTGAATTTTGTCTTGACTAAAATACCACTTAAACAAATTAGCACACCCGGTGGGCCGAGTTTAGAGTAACTCAAAGTGTCACAAGAAATGGTTTTATGCATTGAAGAAGTGAAAATTTTATCTACTCATCTTAAAATACGCAAATCATGAGTAATGTAAGTGACCAGGCGTCGGATACTCCTTCAACAGCCATTACTGCGCCACCCTCGACCATTGTTAGTACGAGTCTGGTGGATAATGCTATAACAATTGGTGCTCTCTAGAGTAATCTAGTGTTAGAACAAGTGTTGTCTGGAATGACTCAACCATCGCCAAGTCAACCAAGTAACCAAAGCATAATAAATTCAAATTCAAGACTTGTACCTCAATATGGGTTGCCACCCAATTATGTTCCTTCTGTGATGACACAAATAGGACTTGGCTCCACTTTGCCAATACTGTTGGCCAATCAGTGGTTTCACAAGGCCAACCACAAATAAGTTTAGCCTTAATAAGTTTTAATGGCCAGGGAGCAGGGGTTGCAGGTACAAGTAATTTGACTCTTTTACAGGAGAGATTGAATTTGGGACCAGTTTTCCCAAATATGTCAACAGACACTCCTCAAAATGTAACAAGGCCAACCATGAATTCTTTGGCCAGCTTTTGACAATAAATGGATGAAAACAACCATGAAATGATGCATATGTTCACTCAGCAAATGAGTGCTGTGATTATGCCAATCATGGAAAACACAAATAATGCTTGTAGCGCATTGGCCCAACAAATGGCAAGGCTAAATCAAGCCTTGGGAATAGGAGAATTAGCCAATAAAAATGCTCAAGGAACCCAGCCTGGGGTAAATAGAGAAATGATTACACCTCAGGCGAATGTGGGACAAAATCAACAGAACTTAGATCAACCTAGGCAAAATGATCAGCCACACTTGGAATATGGTAATGTCTATACGTTTCATCGAGGTGATGAAGGTCAAATGGCTAGGAATAATGCAGCCATGAGATTGCTTTGACAAAATCTTGGGGGACACCAAGTGGTTGAGCAAAATATAAATCAAGTAGTGGAACAAGTGCTGAATAGGTATGGGTTCAATGTTGGATATGCCAACTAACCCTATTTTGTTTCAGCATTTCCTGAGTGGGTGCAACAGGCAGAGTTGCTCAAATGAGTTAAAATACCTAAACTTTTTAATTTTGCAGGTGAAAATGGAGAATCGACCGTCGAGCATATTGTACGATATACTATAGAAATGGGGGAGTTAGCCACTATTGAAGTCCTTAAAATGAGATTCTTCCCAAGTTCCCTTACTAAAAATGCATTCTCTTGGTTTTCGACATTGAGACCAAACTCAATCCATTCTTGGACTCAATTAGAAAGAAGTTTTCATGACTAATTCTTTAGGGGAGATTTGAAAGTGGAACTTACAGATCTCTTCAATATCAAAAGATTGTACAATGAAACTGTGGATGATTATCTTGCTAGGTTTCGACAAATGAGGAGCATATGTTTTACTCTCATACCTGAGGTTGAAATAATAAAGATTACTGCAGGAGGTTTTGACTATTACATAAGGAAGAAATTAGTGAATTAACATTTAGTTAATCTTACCCAACTGGGTGAGAAGGTTAGGCAAATAAAACAACTAAAAGCTAAAAAGGTTCAAAAACAAAAAAGATCCTCAAAAGAGAGAAAGTAGCATTTATCGGATTAGGTGAATCCGACAATGAGACTGAAGATAGCAATGATGAATTTGAAGTCAACATTGCTGAACTTCAGAATGGTCCTCCTTATGTGTGTCAGGCTTTATAGCCTACAAAAAATAAGGAGAAAATGAATTATGTCAATAAGAAAACATATACATTCGACGTAACAAAAACTGATAAAATCTTTAATTTGTTGTTAAAAGATAAACAAATTAAATTATCGGAAGATCATAGGTTACTAAAACTTGATGAAATAAAAAATCAAAAATATTGTAAGTTTCATAATAATTTCGATCATGTTACTAATGAATGTATTCGTTTCAGAGACATAATCTAGAAAGCATTAATTGATGGGCGTTTGAAGTTTGCTGACAAGCCTAAAGCGGATATGAAGGTTAATACAGATCCGTTTCAAGCTGGGGTGTCTTACGTTGATTAGCAAGTTCCTTTGAATGCTAAAATGCTCAACATAAGAAATTTGTAAGAATTCAACGTCGACACGGAAGATGCAATGGACATCTATCCAAAGCCAGGGGAATCTCTTGAAGCATTCCTTAAAAGGAAGAAAGAGAAAGACAAAGTAAGATTGTGCCCGAGATGCAATGCAGTATATAATGAATTTGCTGCAAAGAAAACTACTGAAGGATAGCTAAGTGACCCGCAGGGTAAGAAAAAGTTTTTCGACAAGAAAACCTGGAGACCACAAAAGTCTTCCTATACTCTAAGGCCAAGGCTAGTCTATACGCCTAGGCCTAACATGAATGGCTGGTTGGTTGAATCATCAGGTGGATCTGTGGGAAGTCATTCATTTCTTAGAGGCCATGTCGGGCCAGCTAAGACCAGAATGCCACCTGCCAATGTTGTTGTAGATAGGTGGGTAAAAAATTTTGTAATGCAAGTCACACATATTTTCGATGCAATGTGGCTACTAGGAAGAATAAATTTCAAAGTGATCAACCATTTTAGAATGAAGATTACAGAAATGGTAGGATCAATCAAGGTGAAACAATTGTTACCAAGTGGCCTCAATACTCAAGAGGGGGGGTGAATTGAGTAGTTAAAAATAAGTTCACAAATCTTTCGCAAATCGTTTGACAATCAATTTTCGTTGAAGCTATTGAATGGTTAGAAATAATTAGATAGATGAGATAAATATTTTTACTAATAACCGTAACACCCAAGAAGACAATATCCAAGCAAACCAATGAAACAGTGTACAGAAATAAACAGAGGAGGGTTTAGAGAAAACAAACACAGTAGTTTATCCTGGTTCGATCACCACTCCACTTGTGATCTATGTCCAGTCCCCAAGCAACACCTTGAGATTTTCCACTATATCTTCAAGCTTCAATGGGTGCTTGAAAAACCACTACAACCTTGAGCACTCAACAATATGGGATACCTCACCCAAAAGCTTGAGCCTCTATTTTCCAAGGGATACCTCACCCTTACAATACTTGAGGGATACCTCACCCTCACTAATCAGAATGTATAAGATTGAAATAGAAGAAACTCTCTCTAGAGCAAGTGTTAACAAATTGAAGCTCTAATATGCTCTCAAGGATTTTTCACGTTTTTAATCAGAAAACAGAGCAAGAAATGATTTTAAGGATTGATTCACGTTTTGAAGTATGATGATCAGTTTTTGGTTCAAGGTCAACCGCAAATAAGAACCCAACTTTGGTATTTATAAGTTTCTCAATTAATAGAGCCGTTGGAGGTAGTTGGGCATGCATTTAATGCATTTAATATAGCCGTTGGACGTTGTCAGGATGCGTGTAATCGATTACATATCTCAGGTAATCGATTACATTATTGTTCCAACGTTTTCTGAACTTTCTGGGCTCTGTGTAATCGATTACATATCTCAGGTAATCGATTACATGGCTTCTGACTTTGCTTGTAATCGATTACAATGCTCATGTAATCGATTACATGATGACTTCGTTTGTGTAATCGATTACAATATTCATGTAATCGATTACATGGCTCGTCGAACGTGTTCTTTGAGTTTCGGGTTTTGTGTAATCGATTACATTCTTGGTGTAATCGATTACATAACTCGACTTTATTTGTAATCGATTACAACATCAATGTAATCGATTACATTACTCGTCGAACGTGTTCTTTGCCTTTCGGGCTTTGTGTAATCGATTACATATATTGTGCAATCGATTACATGGCCTCGATTTTGCTTTGTAATCGATTACATTGTTCATGTAATCGATTACATGCTTTCTGTTTGATGTGTAATCGATTACAAACAATATGTAATCGATTACATTAGCCTTTGAACACATTTTTCAAGTCCAATAATGCTTGTAAGTCATTTCCAACACCTCAAGGTACTTGTTTAAACATAAATCCTTTTTAAGAGTGTTAGATTTAAAGTTGAAACTCAGGTTTTATTGAAAGCCATGTTTATTTTTGAAATTTCCCATTTATTTTGAAATCATATATATTGAAAAACCATTTGAGAAATCTTGAGAGCATTTAACATTAAAATCCTAAGTCTTATAACTAAATAAACCTTCTGTCTTCTTTCTTTGATCTTGATTTTTCCTTTTGTGCTTGATCTTCTCTTTTGCTTTTGTTATCATCAAAAACCTTTTGACATGCCTTAGAGACATAAGCATTCACATTCTCCCCCTTTTTGATGATGACAAACTGATCATAGGAAAAAGAAAGAGTTTTTGCATTTGTATATAATAGTCATTTAGGTACAATGCTGCCCCCGGAGTTTATGCATGTTATTGGGTTAGATTGTGCATATGAAAAGCTTAATAACTTTAAAAGGTCAATAACTCCCCCGTACTCATGCAACCATTAATTACATTTTCATTTTTCCTCATTTTCTCCCCCGTTGGCATTATCAAAAAGACATAAGCATTTAAGAAAAAAATAGACAGCATGACAGCTATATTTCATGATTCCCAAATTTTTGCCATAACAGAAAATCCACAAAGACCAGTCCAATCAGTATTCCAAAAACCAACCATTCAAGGTGAAAACAAGTTCATGTATTAATAATCAGTCCAATCAATATTTTAAAAGCCAAACATTCACAAACCAGTAGGCAAAAACACAATATAACCATAAAGGTATACCAATTTTATATAATCAGAGTTAAAACAAAATAAGTACAAGGTGGTCATCAATACAAGAAAATATATCAAGGCAATAGGCCATGATCACTATCGTGTCCTCATTGTCACAAAAGACTTCACCCTCGGATCCCGCAGCAGAGTCTCCTAGATCAATGTTATCATCGCTGGGCATAAGATCGTCGTCGAGTCCGAAGCTCCTCATCATCAGCAAGAACTCCAGATGGACCAGCGAAGGATAGGGGATCCGGAGGGGCAGAGGATGTGGGGGGTGCAGCAGCAGCAGGACTCACAGGAACAGGAGGTCCACGTAGGAGGGATCGAATGGAGGCAAGCTCTTGGTCTGAGTAGTCCATCCTCAGCTCAAGATGGTCGATCTTTTGCTCTATATGATCCATGCGTGTGTTTACGTTGGCACTCAGGTTGCGCATTTCTTGGAGCAGAAGATCAAGAGAAGCTGGAGCAGGAGCAGAGGCAGGGTACTGAGCCTCCTCATCATCACTATCTGGATCGTGATGGATATGACCAAATGTGCCATGAGTAATGTAATGCCACCTATCTTCCATCTTGTAGAGCTGAAGCTTCCTCAGAGTATGCAGCCCAATTGATTGGGGTCCCTTCGAGCTGGTGTCCTTGGACTCTTCGGTCAGCGAAATGCGACAAGACTCAAGGATTGTGGTGACCAACATGGCGAAGGGAGAGAGCGAGTTCTTCTTTTTCTTGATGTCCAAAGATATGCTCTAGAATGTAGTATCCCCGGTTTATTGGGTGCCCTGTGGTCATTGCCCATAATGCCACAACATCATCCTTGAGGACTTGGGAGTAATTCCTCCTCTCGGGAATCAATCCACGAACCAAGAGGTAGTGGAGAACCCTATTTTCCATAGTGAGGCCGGTGGCCATTATTCTCGCGTCTAGGATCACCGGGGAGGTGGTAGCGGTCCTAATCAAAGAGAGAAGAAGCAGCCTTATGCTCAAACTCATGCCCCTGACTTTGGCATTTCCACGTAACCGAGCTCCATCGGGAGAGTGAGCTTGGTAAGCCTATACCACTCGCCATTGTTAACCCGATTTGTTGTTTTTTCACTTCGTAAATTATGCAATTATCCTCAACCTTCAGGTTAGCATAAAAGACTCGGACAAGGTTAGGGTAGATGGCCTTCTCTATGCTCGGGAATCCCAAAGAAGCCTAAATTTTCTATTGTCCTAAAGCTCTCTAAAGGTTCACTCTCGTAGAAGGTGATGGGAAGATACACGGGAGAGATGATTTTGCGAAGTGGAAGTTCTTCCGAACAACTCGCCTTTCTTCACGGTGGAGAAGTGCCTCGTGAGGTCCAGCCGATATATTGCGTGAAGAGCCACCGGAGGAACCTCCAACAAGCAGCCCCCTGTTCTTGGGCGCTTCGAGCGATGAGAGGATTCAGCCATTGATGAGAAGGAGAAACAAGGGATGAGTGGTAAATGGTTGGGGATGAGTGAGAGAGAGAGAGAGGGACGAGATTAGGTCAGAAAAGTGGAGAAGGTGTTCGTGAGAGAAGATGGGGAGATTTGGATGAGGGATGTGAGGGGATTTGATCGATGGGCTATGTGGAGAGGGGTTTTCCGAGATTGAGAGAGGCGAAATGACGGGTTTTGGTGGAGATTTGAGTGAGAAAAGAGAGATTTTGAGATTTGAGGTGCGTGGGAGCAGAAGAAGAGAACGAAGAAGATGAACAGGCCCAAACAGAAATGAGCTCTACGTGCGTCAGGAACCTTTTAAAAACCCTGTGTAATCGATTACATTGAGTGTGTAATCGATTACATGCATTCAGTGGGTATGTAATCGATTACATTTTTGGTGTAATCGATTACATGCTTCTGGTGGGTATGTAATCGATTACATTTTTAGTGTAATCGATTACATGCTTTCAGGAACCTTGTAATCGATTACATAGTTTATGTAATCGATTACCTGAGTTCTGAGTTGGTTGTAATCGATTACAAAATGTATGTAATCGATTACATGAGTGACAGAACCTGTGTAATCAATTACAAAGGCATTGTAATCGATTACCAGCACTCTTTAACTCAGATTTTGCGTTCCAAACAGCATATAATCAATTTTTAATCCATCCAAATCAGTTTTAAAGCAACTTAAATCAATTCAAATCATCATGCAAGCATATAGACTAATCATATTATGATTCAACTCATATAATTGATCAAAATTATCATTTTTACCAAGAATTTCACCCTTTTTGGTGAAATTTGAGGTTGTTGAATTTCTTGTCAAAGTTGGACATGAGGGAGCACCTGCAAAATAATTTAGGGGAAACCTCTGACGCTCAAGTTAGTATGGGATTCAAATATATAATGAAAATTCAGAGATTGTGCAGCAATGTGGCATAATTATGCAGAAAAGCGCAAGCTTAGGCATTTGTTTTAGGATTATGCAGCAAATATCTAATTTATGCATGAATGGTCCAATATACCCAGTTCATTTCTAATGTAGAAAAATGCTTCTTTTGCTAGGGGTTTGGTGAAAATATCAGCTAATTGCTTAGTTGTTTCAACAAATTCAAGTATGCAATCACCCCTTTGAACATGATCTCTAATGAAATGATGTCTTATTTCAATATGCTTAGTTCTAGAATGCGAAATGGGATTTTTTGACAAGTTAATTGCACTAGTATTATCACATTTTATGGGAATGTGATCAAGCTCAAGACCATAGTCCAAGAGTTGCTGTTTCATCCAAAGGACTTGAGCACAGCAACTCCCAGCTGCAACATATTCAGCTTCAGCTGTGGACAATGCCACACTATTTTGTTTCTTGCTATGCCAAGAAACTAGTGAGCTTCCAAGCAAGTGGCATGTCCCACTAGTGCTCTTTCGATCCATTTTGCATCCACCAAAATCAGAATTGGAGTACCCAATAAGATTACATGAGGCACCCTTAGGGTACCATAAACCCATTTGTGATGTGCCTATTAGATATTTCATTATTCTCTTAACAGCACTTAGGTGTGATTCCTTAGGATTAGCTTGATATCTAGCACACATGCATACACTAAACATTATATCAGGCCTATTTGCAGTGAGGTAAAGGAGTGAGCCAATCATACCTCTATATTTTGTAATTTCTACTGATTTACCTCCTTCATCCTTGTCCAAATAGCAAGAGGTGCCTATAGGAGTAGCCATATGCTTGGCATTGTCCATTCCAAACTTCTTGAGCTGCTCCTTGCAATACTTGGATTGGCTTATAAATGTTCCTTCTCTTGTTTGCTTGATTTGTAGACCAAGGAAGAAGTTGAGCTCACCCATCATGGACATCTCAAACTCACTTTACATAATATTTGAAAATTCTTTACAAAGAGAGTTGTTAGTAGCTCCAAATATAATGTCATCAACATAGATTTGAACTAGAAGAATGTCATGCATTTTGTGTTTTATGAAAAGAGTGGTGTCAACTTTGCCTCTAGAAAAGCCTTTTTCTAAAAGAAATTTGCTCAACCTTTCATACCAAGCTCTAGGAGCTTGTTTCAAGCCATACAAGGCCTTTTTCAATTTAAAAACATGGTTGGGCATTTCAAAGTCCTCAAAACCAGGAGGTTGTTCTACATACACCTCTTCTTGTATAAAACCATTTTAAAAGGCACTTTTGACATCCATTTGATAGAGTTTGAAATCCATGATGCAAGCATATGCAAGTAGCATTCTAATGGCCTCTAACCTAGCTACGGGAGCATAAGTTTCTTCATAATCTATGCCTTCTTCTTGATTATATCCCTTAGCTACAAGCCTAGCTTTATTTCTTATTATTAAACCTGTTTCATCAAGTTTGTTCCTAAAGACCCATTTGGTGCCAATTATAGGATGATCTTTGGGCCTTGGAACTAATTCCCAAACTTGATTCCTCTCAAATTGGTTTAGTTCTTCTTGCATGACCAAGATCCAATGCTCATCATTAATGGCCTCATTTATGTCTTTAGGTTCAACTTGAGAGACAAAGGCTAGATGATTACATACATCTCTAAGTGAGTTTCGAGTGATTACCCCTTTTGATACATTACCTATCACCTTGTCGAGAGGATGATATCTTGAAGTCCTCCATTCCTTGGGTAGATCTAAGATTTCTGAATCTTCTTGCCATGTATGATCAAGGGGTCTCTTTTCTTCCTTCTTGGGCTCTATCTCTTGATTTTCCAAGTGCGTCTTTGCTAAGATTTCTGCAACATCATCGACAAGTTCCTTTCTCGGCTCATTTGGGTTAGTTTCATCAAATGCAACATGTATGGACTCTTCTATGGTCATAGTTCGTTTAGTATAGACTCTAAAGGCCTTGCTATGAATAGAATAACCAATGAATATTCCCTCATCAGATTTTGCATCAAACTTACCCAAGTTATCCTTTCCATTATTCAAAACAAAGCATTTACATCCAAAAACATGAAAATATGACACATTAGGTTTCCTTCCTTTGTACAATTCATATGAGGTTTTCTTTAAAATTGACCTTATTAGGGCTCTATTCATAACATAACAAGCGGTGTTAACCACATCCGCCCAAAAGTACTTAGGAAGATTGGCCTCATTGAGCATAGTTCTTGCCATTTCTTCTAAAGATCGATTTTTCCTTTCTACAACACCATTTTGTTGTGGTGTTCTAGGGGCAGAAAAATTATGCTCAATGCCATGTTCATCACAAAAAGTTTCAAATTCATGATTTTCAAATTCACCACCATGATCACTTCTTATGGATGCAATATAAAAACTTTTTTCGTTTTGGATAACTTTGGCAAGTTTTCTAAATGATTGAAAAGCATCATTTTTGTGGGCCAAGAATAATGTCCATGTAAATCTAGAAAAATCATCCACAATCACTAATGCATAGTAATTCCCACCAAAGTTCATAGTTCTAGAGGGTCCAAAAAGATCCATGTGCAAAAGTTGTAAAGGTCTAGAAGTTGAAACTATGTTTTTAGCTTTGAAAGAGACCTTTACTTGTTTTCCCTTTTGACATGCATCACAAAGTTTGTCTTTTTCAAATTTGAGCTTTGGAAGACCAATTACTAGTTCTTTAGAGACCAATTTGTTTAAGTGATCCATGTGAATATGAGCAATTCTTCTATGCCATAACCATGAATCATTTTCTCTACTCATAAAGCATTTAGCATCATTTGAGGAAATATCATCAAGACTAATCATATATATGTTATTAACCCTATGACCAACAAATTTAACTTGCTTATCATCCTTTCCCTCAATTATGCAACAAGAGGAATCAAATATAACTCTATTTCCTTTATCACACAATTGACTAATACTAAGTAAATTATGTTTAAGTCCTTCAACAAGTAAGACATTATCAATAAATGATGAAGGGATCTTACCAACTTTGCCAATTCCAAGAATCTTCGCTTTGTTGTTGTCACCATATGTGACATGACCATGTTTCTTGTGTGTAAGGGAGGAGAACTTGGAGCCATCACCGGTCATGTGCTTGGAGCAACCACTATCAAGATACCAACTTGAGCTCTTGGTCTTCAAGCACACCTACAACACACATTCAAGATTTAACTTTTGGTACCCAAATTGTTTTGGGTCCTTGTGTGTTAGAATTAGGTATGGTGCCTTTAGGGACCCAAACCCTTTTGATTCCAACCTTGGTGTTTATGTTCTTTCTAACATTGCAAGTGGATGCACTATGCCCTTTCCTACCACAATGAAAACATTTAACAAAGGGGCTACTTGAAGTTTTTGAGGAAACAAAGAAGTTCTTATAAGACTTTTGATGGTTGTTTGGATTAAATCCCAAACCGACTTTTTGGAAAACACATTTTTGTCTCCCTAACAACATATTCAAGTTGTCTCTTCCAAAAGTGAATTTCGCAAGAGTGTTGTTCAAGTCTTCAATTTCCTTTTCAAAAGCTTTGCATGATAAACAAGGTAATGATATGGATGCATTATCATGTGAGGAACAAATCATGCATGATGAATTAGCATCTATGAGTCCTAAAGTCTCATTTTCAATTTTAAGTTCATTTATCTCCTTGGTTAAAGTAGAAATTTTCTTTGTCAATAGGGAGATTGTTTTATTGGAAGACAAAATCATTTTTGTGAGCCTCAAAGATTCATCATGCAATTCTTGAAAGGCATCTTGCAATTCATCATAAGAAGGTGGAGGTTCTAGGTTAGAAGAGGTTACCTCGGTGTCGCTTTCTCCACTTTCTTCTCCTTGAGCCATGAGGCAAAGATGGGCTTCTTCATTTTTCTGAATCGTCGGAAGAGCTTAAGTCATTGTCCTCCCAAGTTATATATGCTCTTCTTCCTTTCTTTTCCTTGGAGGGTCTTTTCTCAAACTTCTCCGTCTTCTTGAGATATATAGGACACTCCATTTTCAGTGCCCCGATTTTCCGCATTCGTAGCATTTTGGAGGAGTAGAGGATCCTTCTCCTTTGTGATATGCTTTCTTTTGAGGAAAGGGTGGTCTTCTTTGAAATCCCTTTTTCTTCAAGAATCTTCCGAATTTTCTCACAAGGAGACTAAGATTCTCCTCACTTAGCTCAATATTTTCACCATCCTCTTCACCATCTTCATCATCATCTTCAAGTATGGAAGAGGTGGCCTTGAGTGCAATTCCCTTCTTCTTTTTATCATGTTCTTCATTTTGATTGAGCCTACTTAGTTCCAGCTCATGCTCTTGAAGTTTTCCGAATAGGGTGGCTAGAGACATGGTTGATAAATCTCTTGATTCCGCAATTACCGTTACCTTGGGTTGCCAATTCCTACTTAGACATCTCAAGACTTTGTTAATAAGATCCTCATTAGGAAATGTCTTTCCCAATGAGATGAGATGATTAACAATATGAGTAAATCTCTTTTGCATATCTTGAATACTCTCACCTTGATTCATTCTAAACAATTCATATTCATGAGTAAGAGTGTTTATTCGAGATCTTTTTACCTCACTAGTACCTTCATGAGTTACTTGTAGGGTATCCCACATTTTTTTTGCGGTCTTACAATTTGACACCCTAAAGAATTCATCATACCCCAAAGATGTGGTGATGATGTTCTTGGCTCTCAAATTATATTGAACCTTCTTTTTATCATCATCGGTCCAATCACTTCTAGGTGTATTAATTGTCACACCATCCTTAGTTTGTGTAGGAACAAAAGCACCATTTTCAACTGCGTCCCACACATCTAAGTCAATAGCTTCAATAAAAATTTTCATCCTTTCTTTCCAATAGGCATAGCCATCCCCATTGAAATAAGGAGGTCTATTTATAGAAGAACCTTCATTTGAAAAATCATTTGAAGTCATCACTTCTCTTGAAGCTGTTAAGCTCTTTATACAAGAGTCTAGCTCTGATACCACTTGTTACCAAGTGGCCTCAATACTCAAGAGGGGGGGTGAATTGAGTAGTTAAAAATAAGTTCACAAATCTTTCGCAAATCGTTTGACAATCAATTTTCGTTGAAGCTATTGAATGGTTAGAAATAATTAGATAGATGAGATAAATATTTTTACTAATAACCGTAACAGCCAAGAAGACAATATCCAAGCAAACCAATGAAACAGTGTACAGAAATAAACAGAGGAGGGTTTAGAGAAAACAAACACAGTAGTTTATCCTGGTTCGATCACCACTCCACTTGTGATCTACGTCCAGTCCCCAAGCAACACCTTGAGATTTTCCACTATATCTTCAAGCTTCAATGGGTGCTTGAAAAACCACTACAACCTTGAGCACTCAACAATATGGGATACCTCACCCAAAAGCTTGAGCCTCTATTTTCCAAGGGATACCTCACCCTTACAATACTTGAGGGATACCTCACCCTCACTAATCAGAATGTATAAGATTGAAATAGAAGAAACTCTCTCTAGAGCAAGTGTTAACAAATTGAAGCTCTAATATGCTCTCAAGGATTTTTCACGTTTTTAATCAGAAAACAGAGCAAGAAATGATTTTAAGGATTGATTCACGTTTTGAAGTATGATGATCAGTTTTTGGTTTAAGGTCAACCGCAAATAAGAACCCAACTTTGGTATTTATAAGTTTCTCAATTAATAGAGCCATTGGAGGTAGTTGGGCATGCATTTAATGCATTTAATATAGTCGTTGGACGTTGTCAGGATGCGTGTAATCGATTACATATCTCAGGTAATCGATTACATTATTGTTCCAACGTTTTCTGAACTTTCTGGGCTCTGTGTAATCGATTACATATCTCAGGTAATCGATTACATGGCTTCTGACTTTGCTTGTAATCGATTACAATGCTCATGCAATCGATTACATGACTTCTGACTTGCTGTGTAATCGATTACAATATTCATGTAATCGATTACATGGCTCGTCGAACGTATTCTTTGAGTTTCTGGGTTTTGTGTAATCGATTACATTCTTGGTGTAATCGATTACATGGCTTCTGACTTTGTTTGTAATCGATTACAACATCAATGTAATCGATTACATTACTCGTCGAACGTGTTCTTCGCCTTTTCTACGGGCTTTGTGTAATCGATTACATATATTGTGTAATCGATTACATGGTTTTCGACTTGCTTGTAATCGATTACATTGTTCATGTAATCGACAAGCTTTTGCTTGATGTGTAATCGATTACAAACATTATGTAATCGATTACATTAGCCTTTGAACACATTTTTCAAGTCCAATAATGCTTGTAAGTCATTTCTAACACCTCAAGGTACTTGTTTAAACATAAATCCTTTTTAAGAGTGTTAGATTTAAAGTTGAAACTCAGGTTTTATTGAAAGCCAGGTTTATCTTTGAAATTTTCCATTTATTTTGAAATCATATATATTGAAAAACCATTTGAGAAATCTTGAGAGCATTTAACATTAAAATCCTAAGTCTTATAACTAAATAAACCTTCTGTCTTCTTTCTTTGATCTTGATTTTTCCTTTTGTGCTTGATCTTCTCTTTTGCTTTTGTTATCATCAAAAACCTTTTGACATGCCTTAGAGACATAAGCATTCACAACAATGATTGGCCAGAATGTAGCAGGGCCATCAAAGTCTTTACCATTGTCAAAGAGTAAAAAAAAAGAAACTGCAAAGATTGAGGCAATCGCAAAAAAGAAAAGACTTGGCTGAGAGATTAGTTATCAAGGAACAGCCCACAGAAACAGGATGTTTGATAGTTGAAACTAAGCCAGTGTCAGATCAGAATGAAAATGATAAGAAGTTGAAGAGTATTGTCACAAAAGAATTCATAGATATAAGGAGATCATTTCTAGTGGAGTCGAAACAACTGCAGTTAGACGGCTTGACATGGATGATAATCTTTGACAAGAAAAGCTGGCAGAGATAAAAAAAAAAAGGTAAATAGGTTCAAAGGCCTATTCTAAATAAAACCAAGAGAAAATGGCCGATTGGATTAATAGCAGCAGAAGAAGAGGCAAGGAAAAGTAATTTATCAGTCGAAAAAGACAGGGAAAGGGCTAGACTAAAAGCTGAAAAGATGATAGTGAGAAAGATCAAAACCAAGGACCTTAAAATGGAAAGTGAGGAGGATGCTGAAAATTGGTCAAAGGAAAAGGTTATGAAAATCCTGGAAGATCCTGACCAAGATGTCGAGTGGAGAAAGAAAATACTTGACATAATCAAAGAAAGAGAAAAATTAGCGAAGCCTGATTGTCAAGACATGGACTTAATGGTTGGTGACGTTATTGAGGCTTTGAATAATCTAGATGATCTTTTAGGCCTTGGTGATGATGATCAAATCAACATGGATTTTAATTTGGATAAGGATTTGGATGACATTATAACGGCTATGGATAGTAATTTACCGTCGGAAGATTACTTCAGAATTGGATAGTGCAGAAGTGATGAGGAGATGTCTGATGAGGAAGAGCTTCTAAAGATAATGAGTGTAAATCTAATTTCAGCTTTACCTGCTCAATTCGAAGGGTATCATAAAATTGAATACACTAGGAAAAATAAAGAAGACTTAGATGATCTTAGTGATCATTAGCTCCTCTTTCAAGATAACATGATCATAGTGTTTGACAATACAGCGCAACTTGAGAAACTGACAGAAGAGCAGAAGGCTCATCTACATCTATTACACATTAAGGCTCTATTAGAAGACAAGCCCACGAATAGAGTCTTGATAGAAGGAGGGCAGCTATCAATTTGATCCCAAGGGCAATGCTTAAGAAACTTGAAAAAAAATGAGTCTGATTTGATGTCGACCAACATGATTATCACTGACTTCAGTGGCAAGACTTCCCCATCAGATGGAGTAGTGATACTGAACGTGCAAGTTGGATCTGTTGAAAAGCTAACATTGTTTATGGTAATTCCAGCTAAGTCAAGTTATAATCTTTTGCTAGGAAGAGATTGGATACATGCCGTCGGAGCAATACCATCGACAGTTCATCAGAAGCTTATTCTCTGGAATGCAAATGATCAAGTAGAGATAATAGAGGTAGATGATAATCCTTGTTATCTACAACAACTTCATGTCGATTTTAAAATATATGCTCCAAATGTCAAGCCAGTCCCAGCAATTGATGGAGTCATTAACAAAGATACACTTGAAGTTTGTTTGATGGACTAATTTGGCATTCAACTGGTGAATAAGGTCGAAAGAGATCGGCCAAGCACTAGTTATGAATGTTAAAGATCAGTTAGACAAATTGTCAGCCTATTTGGTCAACAGAGCAGTATACACCACTGAAGGTATGCTGCCAGATTGTATAATAGATTATGGTCCTTTAGGTTTTGAGAAAAGACTTGATAAAAAACAAAGTGTAGAGTTGGAAGATCCTTTGGAAGAGATAAACTTGGGCACTAAAACAGACAAAATGCATATATTTGTGAGTTCATTTCTGCCAAAGGAGTTCAAGGAACAGCTTGTCGAATTAATTGAAGAATATAAAGATTGCTTTGCATGGGATTATGATGAAATGCCTGGATTGAGCAGAGATCTTGTCGAGCATAAATTGCCATTGAAAGAAGGTTACAGACCTGTCAAGCAAGCCAACAGGAGATTTGCACCTGAGGTGATTTTAAAGATAAAGGAAGAGGTCAAAAGATTACTCAAAGCTAAGTTCATCAGAATAACTAAGTATATCGAATGGCTTTCTAATATTTTTCATGTAATTAAGAAAAATGGCAAGTTAATAGTATGTGTAGATTTTAGAAATTTAAATTTTGCTACACCTAAAGATGAATATCTTATGCCAATTACGGACATGTTAGTTGATGCCGCATCTGGACATGAATTGTTAAGTTTTATGGATGGCTGATAACTCCATAGAATGCAGTTATTTGTGCCCTATCCTTGTGCTAGAATGAATGCTAGTCCTTGTTTAAAATGCATATTTGGAAGGTTTTGTGCTTATATTTGTCATATTTTGATTCTAAGCCTTTTTGATGTGTTATTATGCAAAATTGAGCTTTAATTGTTATGAATTGAGTAGATTTATATATTCTACTGATTTGGTGTATTCTCTATGATAGGAGGGGCTCCAAACAAGGTCAAATATGGAGCAAATGAGCTTAAAGAGGAAGAGGAAGTCAAATTAGCAATTCAGTGGTCAACACCACGGCGTAAGGCAGAGAACGTCGCGGCGCTGAGAAGATTTTCAGCCTGGCCATACTTGGACCCGAGGCAAGAGCGCCGTGACCCAGATGAAATAGGCGCCGCAATGTAAATAGACCTACCCATTGGGTGCCGCGGCTTGAGTATGTGGGCGCCGCGGCGTGGAGGCGGTCAGCTGAGCCTATAAATAGATTTTCATGCGTTTTTCTCATATGCTCTTTTAGTTTTTTAGGGTTCTGGCCGTTTTGGCCATTTCCATTTATAGTTTCTCTCTTTTAGTTAGTTTTAGGTTAGTTTTAAGTTAGATAGCTTGGCTAGATCTTCATTGCTGGTGGATTGGAGTTAAGGACAAAGGATTGAAGGAGGATTCAAGCTTCAGAGACAAATCAATGAGCTTCCTTTCTCTCTTTTCCCTTTCTCTCTTCTCTTCCTTATATTTTGTATAGCTGAGCTTTGTTTAGGAATACTTTGAATCCTTTTATATATATTAATGATGTGTTTTTCTCTAAGTTTGTATGGATGTTTGATTATGGTTCAATCATTATCTGTGTTTAATGCTTGTTCTTGGTTGGCCTCAATTGCATGATCCTAATATTGGTAAATGAACTAGACATAGGGATTTGTTGATATGGATATGGTATGATTGATGCATGTTCGGCGAGTTCAATTGGCTTGGATGAGTTAATTCATTAATAGGATAGAAATATACCTATTGGCCATGTATAGTGTGTGATTGAGAATAGATCGTTCATGAGTGGAAGTTGCTCTGGCTCTCAAGGAAACTTAGTGAGTTGGGCAATTGAAACCAGGGTTGATTGACCTAGACATAGGCTTTTGACTACATCAGATTCTCAAGCTAACCTAATCAACGCATTTGTGTTTATGAGGGGAATTGCATGTTGTTGATAGATGTAAGGGGTGAAGAAGGATTTCTTAAAACCTAACCGCTTTTAGGTTTATTGTTTTTATAAATTAGATTAGTTTATTATTTTCTTATTTTTATGTCCTTGTCTAGAATTAATTAAGCTATTGGTTGGTACTTAGCTTTATAATCGAATATCCTCGTGGAAACAAACTTTTACTCTGTATCTGTATTACTTGTGCGACCCGTGCACTTGCGGTTAGCAAATGGGCAACACGTTTTGACCCTAACATGGCCATGCAGGTTATAATGAAATTTTTATAGGCGAAGAAGATGTGTCGAAAACTACCTTCAGATGTCCAAGAACCATTGGGACATATGAATGAGTAGTCATGCCTTTCGGTTTAAAGAATACAAGGGCCACTTATCAGAGAGCAATGAACACAATCTTCCATGATGTCATTGGAAAATTTATGGAGGTGTACATTGACAAAGTAATTGTCAAGTCAGAGACAAAGGAGAGTCATTTGATAAATTTGAGGCAGGCATTCGACAAGATGAGGAAGCATAACCTTAAAATGAATCCAGAGAAATGTGATTTTGGAGTGTCAGCTGCCAAATTCTTCGGTTTCTTAGTCTATAAGAAAGGCATTGAAGTGGATAAGAACAAAGCCAAAGCAGTTCTGAAGGCTGCAACACCAATGAACAAAAAGGAATTACAATCTTTATTAGGAAAAGTGAATTTTCTGAGAAGATTTATATCCAATTTGTCGGGAAGAACCAGAGTTTTCGCTCCGTTGATCAAGTTGAAGGCTGAACAAGACTTTGTGTGGAAGCCTTACCACCAGGAAGCCTTCGACTAGATAAAGCAGTATTTGACAAACTCACCGGTCATGATGCCTCTAATGCCTCGTAGACCGTTGAAGTTGTATATATCAGCGCCAGAAGAAACCATAGGAAGTATGCTGGCTCAAGAAGATGAAAATGGCGTCGAAAGAGCTGTGTATTATCTTAATCAAGTTTTAAATGATGCTAAGAGGAGATATAGTGCAATAGAGAAACTTTGTTTAGCATTATATTTCTCATGTACTAAACTCAAATATTATATGATGCCTTGTAATGTATTGGTTATATCAAAAACTGATATAATAAAATATATGTTGGCAAAACCAGTGTTAAATGGACGTATTGGAAAATGGACCATTGCTTTATCAAAATTTTCTTTACAATATATTCCATTGAAAGTTGTAAAAGGCCAAGCAATTGCTGATTTCTTAGCCGATCACCCCTGTTTGGATGTTGATAACATAAATTTTGTCGGTTTAAAACCTTGGTGTTTATATTTTGATGGTTCAAGACATCAAAATGGAATTGGAATGGGAGTTTTAATTGTTTTTCCTTAAGGTACTCCAACTAAGTTCATGTTTGAACTTAAGTATACCTGTTCCAACGACGAGGCTGAGTATGAAGCCTTAATTATCGGGTTAGAAATATTAGTAGAAATGAAAGCACGTAATGTGCATATTTTTGGTGATTCACAGTTGGTCATCAAATAGCTTGCCCAAGAATATAAATGTGTTAGTTGTAATATGACGAAATACTATATTGTGGCAAGTAAGCTGATGGAGAAATTCGACCAAGTAACTATCGAACAAATCTCTAGAGGTTTAAATGAATAGGCTAATGATTGGCACAAATAGCCTCTGGGTATAAAATTTCATCTAAGGTTCTAACAAATCTAATAGAAATTAGGGAACTCTTATATCCATTAGAAGAGAGAGATCTACTACAAAATGAGATTTCAATAATTGATGACTGGAGACAACCAATATTAAGCTATTTGGAAAATTCGAGTCAAAACGTGGATAGAAAGCTTAAATATAGAGCATCGAAATTTGTAGTATTGGGAGGTGCTTTGTATAGAAAGTCCGTTGATGGGAATTTAGAAGTTTTCCTGAGTGAAGCAGAGGCTTATATTGCCTTGGCAGAAGTCCATGAAGGAATTTGTGGAGCTCATCAGGCGGGTGATAAGATGAAATGGGTCCTTCGATGACAAAGGTATTATTGGCCTACACTGGTTAGGGATTGTATATTGTTTGCTAAGTCTTGTGAAGAATGTCAAAGACATGGCCAAATACAGAATGTTCCTGCTAGTGAATTACATTCTATAGTTAAACCTTGGCCTTTCAGGGGATGGGCTTTGGATTTAATTGGCCAAATTCATCCTACATCATCGAAGGGACATAAATATATTTTAGTAGGAGTTGATTACTTTACCAAGTGGGTTGAGACTATAACCTTAAAAGATGTAACCCAACAGGATGTAATTGACTTTATTGAGGATAATATAGTTTGCCGGTTTAGAATACCACAAACTTTGACAACCGACCAAGGGTCAGTATTCATTGGAAGAAAAGTTGTCAAATATGCTAGTTCAAGGAAAATTAAAATGCTTACGTCAACTCCATACTATGCTCAGGCAAATGGCCAAGTAGAGGCCATGAATAAAATAATCATAAGCTTGATTAAAAAGCATATTGGTCGATAGCCCAGGAATTGACATAACACCCTTAATCAAATTCTATGGGCATATAGAAATTCACCAAGAGAAGCAACGGGCACTTCACCATACAAGTTAGTATATGGTCATGATGCAATGTTACTTGTCGAAATTAATCTTCAATCAGATCATATTCAAAAATAAGACGAGTTACCGGTTGAATATTACTGGGACTTGATGTTTGATGAATTAAACAATTAAGTGATGAAAGATTAATTGCTTTGGAAAACTTGATTTGACAAAAAGAGAAAATTGCCATATTTTATGACAGTCGAATTCAGTACAAATCTTTTAAGGTTGATGATTTAGTTTGGAAGGTGATTTTGCCCATGGATAAGAACTGTCGAGAATATGGGAAATGGTCTCCAAAATGGGAAGGACCATTTATAATTACTAAAGTATTTTCAGGAAATGCTTATGCACTTGTCGAAGTTAATTCAGGTCTAAAAATTAAGTCGATTAATGGCAAATATTTGAAGCCATACAGGTCGACAATGTGTGAAGTAAAAATTGATGGAAAAAGATAAAAGTGATATTCATTCATATATTTGGTGATTGCAAGTTACATTGTCAAAGTAAGAATGCTTGACAAATATTACAACTTGGCTAAATTGCCAAAATTTTACAAAAGGATGAACAGACAATTAGCTAAGAATGGGAGGGGAAAATTACATTTAAAACTTTTGCAGAACTTCCCAAGAATCTTCCAAAGATTGTTTGTCGGTATAGGCAGTATGATATTCCGTTTCAAGGGAGTTTATATTTGCTAACACTATTTTGGCTTCGACAGCCCATTGTTTGGTGTTGTTAGCAACACCTTGCTGCCTAGCAGTCCCTTGTTGCAGTGCTATTTGGAGTTTTTGCTTGCGACGTCGAGCCGCTTCAAGTTTTTTCTCCAAGTCTTCAATTTCTTTGTCAAGCTCTGCCTCTTTGTTTTTCCTTTAACAAGATTTTTCTTCAATTTTGCATTCTCGTTCTTTGCATCGGTCAGCTGCTTCAAGATTCTAGACTTTTCTTGAACTTCTTTTGTATAAGTAGAAATGACTCGACGAATAGTGGGCATTTTTGTTGATAAATTTTGAAGAAAATCTTTAACAGTTGTAGGAAGAGCTCGACTAGTTATTGGTAGTTGCTGGGCCAAGGGTTCAAGCTCGATCACAATTGTTGACATCCTTTCTTGAAGAGCTTAGTCAGAAACCAAGTATTCAAAGGAATAAGTAAAGACACTCTTCAGTTCAGCCAAGAGTCCAGTGACATAAGAGTCACTAGAATTTTGTCCATGTTGCATGGAAGAACGAGCTGCTTGTGGAGAGCTTCTGTGACCGCCCAACAGCATTGTTATAAGTTCATCCAAATCTACCTCCATGTCTTCGGTATTTTCTTCCCCAGCAACAATCAAGTTGGTTGGAGGAGATGGAGGTGGATTGATTGGAGTGAATTTAGCCATAAGAGTATCCATGTCGAATTCCTCTTAGAAAGTTTGGACAGGATTGGCTCTGTTTGCTAGAGAAAAACTCTCAATGCTTGAAGGGATTTGAGTTTTTCCCGAAGTCATGACAGTTTGAGTTTCTGTCAGAGGAGGTGGAGAACTAGTAGGCATTATAGGAGTCGAAGACGTTTGGGTTTCTAGAGGAAAATTCTCGTTACCCTGCTTTGGAGGACTGTTGAATACAGTCAGGTTCGCTGAATTCTGTAGATAAACAAGGGAAATTTTAGAATAAATAACATTATGAAAATAGTTGAGTTTGGTAAAGTATATTACCTTAGGAGACTGTCGACTTGGTTCTTCAGTTGTTGGTTCGACATTGGACTCTGGAAGATTGCCAGCAGTTTGTTCAGCCTCTGGATCCTGAAATGATAAAGAATCAGATATTGGATGAAAAATAAGAATCAAGCACTTGAGGATATGGATTATGTCGATTGAAATTTACCTTGGATAAAAGTGAAATGGTTTCTATCTCGAGTTCGACGGTAGGTTTCAAACTGGAGCTTGAAGATTGAGTCTTTTTCTTTTTCTTATGCGAAAGTGAAATAAGGTGAGATTTTACTAAGAAATATAAAAGAAGAAGGAGCAGAAGGAATACCTTTAAAGGATGTTCAGAAGAAGGGCTTGAAGACTCACTGTGTGCAGCAAAAGTGACAGAGGTAGAGTCGCCAATCTATATTCGACACCAAATTTAGTTTGAACAAGTTTAAAGACTAAGTTTTAAAAGTCTAATTGAAAAATAAGTATACCTTGAGAGTCTTTGATTTTGGAGGTTTTACAATACTATTGTGTTTTGAGGAATGTTTTGTCGAAGCTGATGTAGTTGATTTGGCCTTTGGAGCTTTGGGAATAGGAGGATTTTGAGTTTTCTTGCTTTTCTTCTTTTTAAGGAGATAGCTTCTTCTTCTTCTTCCTCTTCTCATTCTTGTGGTTGCTTATATTCCAAAGGTCTCTTCAATGGGAGTGTTGTAAGAAGAAAAATATAGTTAGTAGATGGGACAGAAAATTAAATGACTAAATATGAAAAGAAATACCTTCAGGTATTTTAGTGATGATCCGGGTATTCCTGGCAAATTGTTTGTATAACAAGGCAAACTGATGAGTAAACTTGACTTCTAGAGTTCTTGTGAGAAAGATATTACTCACAGAATAGATCCTATCTGAAATAGCGAAGTTA
Source organism: Ormosia semicastrata (assembly GCA_029884595.1). Lineage (NCBI taxonomy): Eukaryota > Viridiplantae > Streptophyta > Magnoliopsida > Fabales > Fabaceae > Ormosia > Ormosia semicastrata. Next base: position 35,727,657 of record JAQQTO010000063.1, read on the forward strand.
CTAGCCCTGGTAGGTTTACCTCGGAATTCGTCGGCCAAACAGAAACGAGCACAAGGAAGAAGCACTGGTTTTGGAAAAGGAATTTGAAAATGTTCAAGCCGTGCTAAATGATTTTTTATGGAAACTGCAAGGAAATTAATGGAACATTTTTCCTTGTGTGCTTATTTCAGTTTGACCACAACTTCTTCGCAGTGTTGAACAATTAAGCTAGGAAACCTGAAGTCTCATTTGATTTTATAGTACTTTTCAAAAGCCCTGATATCTTGAATATGCTTACCTTTGGTTTTTGTCGAAGGCTCTTGATCTTGCACAGGAATTAGAATTTCAGTAATGCGGCTTCGACAAACTTCAATATCGACATGGTAAGGACTATAGTATTTAGTCCACTATGTGACAAAATCTTTGGAGACTCCTCTGTAGGGAGTAAATGCAGAAATCATGAAGTGTTACTTGTGCCTTGTGAATGCTTATGTCTTAAATCATATCAAATGAGTTTTTGATGATAACAAAGTCAAGATGAAGATCAAGATCAAAAGAGAAGACCAAGATTGAAAGAGGCATATTGGATATAGGTCCTAGATTATCAATGTGAAATGCTCTCTAAGTGTCTCAAAGATCTTCAAATGATTTTTCAAGATCCTTTGAAATCAAATTGTTATTGAAAGCTCATATTTTAAGAAAATATTGATTTTAATCTTGGATTGTGTAAAACACATGTCAATATTGATCAATCCAAGTTTCTCAAAGTTAAAAATGGCTTATATCTCAAATTGGACTTGAAAAATGTGTTCAAAGGCCAAGGTAATCGATTACAAGATGTTTGTAATCGATTACATAGCAAATAGAGGCCTTGTAATCGATTACATGTGCATTGCAATCGATTACAAGCAAGTCAGAGGCCTTGTAATCGATTACACTAAGCTGGTAATCGATTACAATAAGCACAGAAAGGCAAGAACAAGTTCAAGAAGCCTTGTAATCGATTACACAGAAATGGTAATCAATCACAAGCAAGTCAAAAGCCTTGTAATCGATTACACCAAGCTGGTAATTGATTACCAAGTGCCCAGAAAGCCAAGAACACGTTGGAACAGCCATGTAATCGATTACATAGATTGTGTAATCGATTACCACTGGTTTGTCAGTGCCCAACGGCTATTTTATCAGCATTCAATGCTGCCCATTAAAGCTCCCAACGGCTCCTTTCTTCCAATAACTTATAAATACTTGCCTTGGAGCTTCATTAATGGCTAACCTTTAATTCAGAACATCAATCTAACACTTATATACGAGAATCAAATTTTGAAAATGTTTTTGCTCTGTTTTTTGTGAAAATCTTGAGATATCTTTTGAGAGCATATTAGAGCTTCAATTTGTATCAATTACTCTTGTGAGAGTTTCATTCTATTAATCTGAATTGCTTTGTAAAGAGGGTGAGGCATCCCTTAGTTGAAGAGGCTCAAGCTCAAAGGGTGAGGTATCTCAAAGTGTTGAGTGCTCAAGTTTGTAAAGGTTGTCAAGCACCTATTGAAGCTTGAAGATATAGTGGAAAATCTCAAGTGTTTGCTTGAGGACTGAACGTAGATCATAAGTGGATTGGTGATCGAACCAGGATAAACTATTGTGTTTATTTCTCTAAACCCTTCTCTTTACATTTGTGCACTGTTTTATTAAATTGCTTGAATATTGTCACCTTTGGCTATTATATTTATAAGTAAAAGTGTTCATCTCATTTATCCAATCACCTCTATCCATTTAATAGCTTCAACGAAAATTGTTTATCAAACGTTTTGCGAAAGATTTGTGAACTTGTTTTACAAACTCAATTCACCCCCCTCTTGAGTATTGAGGCCACTTGGTAATATGCCTTTCATTCTTCAAAGCCACACGTACGAGGTCCGACATGCTTTGCAGGTGGCCGTTGATGAGTTATTCCTTGACTTTTGGAGAAAATGGTGCTGGAATGGCTTGACAGAATCCTAATTGTCGAGGTACCATGTTTGGCAGACACAACTCTAAGGATTTATCTGTCGAGCCAGGAAGACCAGCAATCAGAATTTACCGACAAAGAAAGTTAGACCAGACAGAAATATTATCGGCCTGAATAGAAGGATCATTGGAAAGTATTGGTCGGGTAAACCATTCGGGACCAAGAGAACAGTCAAGGAGATGGAATGAAAAATACTGAAGAAATGCATGAAATTTTCCAAGTTTTGTTTGTGGATTTTTTCATGTTTAACATGGCAAAGTTTTATGCCATAGATAGCAAGAAAGATTTTCGGAGGTGAAGTGCCGACCAAATAGTCTCCTAAAATGGCATTTAACCAAAGCTGAAGTAGCCACATTGGACCACCAGAGTTAGTTTTCTTTACCTGAGATCTAATGCTTTGGACAATTTCACCTTTGCTCAGGTAGAGGTTAGCAAAGAGAAATTGACTAAGAGCTAATTGTCAACCTTCTTGAAGGAGGTTAGCGAGCTGAAGAAAATACTTAGACACTTGAACCGACCTAGATCCTAAAGCATATGCTGATAACCAGAGAAGAAGAAAAGTTACATGTTCTTCATCGATTACAGGACCTGTTTCTGGAAGGTAGAAACTAATGAAGTTTGAAAAAGAAGTTGGGGCTTTTGAGTAAACATCAATGGTATTTGAAGGTTGGAGGACAGGGGTGATGATTTCCCCGTCTGGTCTAAGACCAGTTATGGCAGCTACGTCGAAAAACGTAAGGCCCATTATGCCATAAGGGAATTGAAAAGAATTAGTAGTTTTATTCCAAAAGAAAAATGAAGCACCTAGTATGCAAGAATCCATTTTTATGGAATAACGAGAGAGTTGAATACAATCAAAGATACCTATGTCCCTCCATAGACCTTCTTTAGAGGCTTGAACCCTATCAAGCCATTCAAGATACCCATTAATGTGGGTAAGAGGGGTTCTGAAAAGCTTCTCAGACTTCCTGAAATAGCTGATAGGAATGGAAGGAAGGGAAGCCAAAATAGCTTCTTAAGGATTTTTACAAGGGAAAAAGGTGTGTATTTCATCAGTAACAAATTTCTTGGGCAAAACTGGGCCTAAGAAAGCAGTTGGAGGGTCTAAAGAGAGTGAAGAATCGTTGATAAGGAGAATTACCTTCGAAAGATTTCATAGTTCAGACTTTTGCAGAACTGGGTCTTGAACTATAACATGATTGCCTAAATCCATTGCTGGTGCGTTAAGAGATTGAGAGCTGGAAGCCATGGTGAAAGACAAAGAGTCGCAGAGAAGACGTGCGAGAGTAAGAATGAAGATGATGAACAGTGGAGAAGGTTAAAGATGATGAATAGTGGAGAAGGGAGTGAAAAGACGTGTGAATTTAAAAAGCTATTTTGTTAAAAGTAGGTGTAATTATGATCTCTATTTATTGGGAAACGGCTATTTAATGCATGAAATGATAAATCTAGTTATGACCTTCCAGATTTTTACGGAAGATTTTACTGGATTTAAAAAAAAATTGTTGAAAGGACTTTGATTAGGAAGTTAGTGTCAAGATTGGATTAAAATTTATCTTTCTCCTATCAGTGTCGAAAGAAAAATTTTGGGGAGCATCTGTTAGGGGTGAAAATATTTCATATTCCAATTCGACGGCTAGATGTTGGAGGAATCTTTCAAGTATTGAGCAAATGGAAGCGTTAAATAGTCAGAAGATCTAATGCAGCAACTGGATATTGGTGTTTGAACAAGTGTTAATCTGACAGAAGTGTTGAATTTTCCAAGTGTTGAACCGACAAGAGTGTTAAATGATCAGAAGTTGGTTTTGTCGAAAGTTGAGAAAATGTTAGTATCAAATATGGGGCATAACTGCCATATATGTGTCAAATTCCTAGGAGTAAGTTATTTTTATAGTTTATCTATAAATATTTGTATTCACAATGTACAAAGAGAGGTTATTTGCTGATACACAATCCTAAAATCTCACCCGAGCAGATTAACGGATTTGATCCAAGTATGTCTTTCCTTTTTATTTCAAGTCATTTAATTTAATACAATGTTCTTTTAATTCTTTTATTGTTCAGTCTTGTTCTTTAAATTCCTTTAAATTTTGTTGTTCTCTTTACAAGCCTTATTTTACTGTTTTTCTTTTAAAATTCTGCATTTTAATTTTCTGCATCAGTTTCTTTATTTTCTTTTAAACTTTTCAAAACTTTTTTTACTAAATTTTTCTTTAAGTTTTAACAAATTCTTGTTATTTACTTTAAGTTTCTTTTCAAACTCTTTTAAACGAGATTACCACATAACTCGAAACTCACATTTCATTTGATAAATAAATATTTATTTGTTAGAATTTATCTTAACTAAAATCCCACTTAAACAGTTAGTCACTTTAGTAGGAATAGCCATAAAAGCATTTGGAGAGGCATGTGGAAAATGTTCCCCATAAAATCAAGTTTTTCCTTTGGAAATTGTTTACAATTTCCTTCCAGCTAGATCCAGTCTCCAAAGAAATTAACATGTATAAGTCCATTCAAATACTCATTGGTTCAACATTTAAAGAGTGCATTGAAATAAGATAACAAAAAATTAATTAATTAATTAATTAATTAAATTCTTGTTTTTTTGATAAATTATTAGGGCAACCATATAGTCCAAAAAATTGGCATAAATTTTCATTGCATGTAATTAATAAATTATCAAGAACGAAAAATATTAACACATTTTTATTGTTGAAAAACGTCAAGTGTGATAGTACTACTACACAGAAAATGACGTCAAACTATATGATGTTATTAGTTTTAAAACATCATTTACATTAGTGTTTTTACATAAATAATATCATCTACATTAGTATTTTTAGGAGATAACGTCAAACACTTTAACCTTATTTATATAGAAACGTCAACAAAAATGATGTTATTTATGTAGATAAAAAAATATAAAAAAATATCACGTTAAACAAAAAATAATATTTTAATATATAATTTCAAAATAATAATATTTTAATAAATAATAATTTTCAAATACTATCTAAATTCATATGCACAAAAATAATTCACACAATATATATATATATATATATATATATATATATATATATGTTTTAAAATGAAAACTGCGTGTCACCTTCAAATGGTCATAACTTTTGATCTGGGTAATGTTACGGAGCCCATAAAATATCAACTGAAAGTTCGTTTTGAGCCCGTCGACGCGGTAACTAGGTTATAATTGAGGGCCTAACTGTTGCTCCACTTGAAGAACATCTTAGATGAGAAGAATGGGTCAGCAAATGGGGGAATTGTAGTTGCTAGAGAAGAATAGGTCAGCAAATGAGGAAATTGTAGTTACCAATGGCGAGACAAGATAAACTCTTCGTTTTTCTTTTTTTTTTTATTTGAAATATTATGTTTTAGTTTAATAAAATTTATTTAAATGAATAAGAGAATGATGTGTTAAGATACTATTAGATAATTGTGTAAAATACCTTTACATTGTCGGTGGATGAAAGACCCGTCGCCGGACTAAACTAGTACCACACGTCGCGTTTTGGTTAGTGTGGACCTGAAAAAACTCTCTAAACGAAATTTGAAACTGGTTCCGCAAGGAAGAATCTCCACACGATGCACGGGTTCCAAAGGGAATATTTCCTGAATACTCGAGAAACAGTAATGGATATCAGTCGTCCATCAAGTGTAAGCATCGTACGGTATGTATTGCGTCGGGGGAGTAAGTTTTTGTTAGTGTACGTGCCAATGATTTGTATCACACTTGCATGTTAATGCACCTTAATTGATTGTGTTAAAATAGTTAAAATTAGTTAGAATTTGTTAGAATTAATTTTAATGATTAGTTAGTTTATTTGGATTAGTTGACTATATAAGTCAAGTTTACCTATTGTATTTTTAACTTTTTAATTCTATCAATATACAAATTTCTCAATTTCTTTCATCTCCCTCGTCTCCCTCTTCTCCCTCTTCTCCCTCTATTCTCTGCAACCATGAAATTCAACATGGTATCAGAGACTTTCCACCCACCTTGAATACTCTTCTGCTGCATTTTCTTTTCTTTTCCCTTTCTTAGCTTATTTTCTTCTCTTTTACACTTTCCCGTAGCCCTTTCTTTATTCTTCAATCTTTCCTTGTTGAGTCTTCTTCTCCGTTTCGAAATCAGATCTGCTGCAGATCTAGGGTTTCCCGGTCCTCATCACGTTTCGATTTGGGTTTGATTTGTGGGATGTGAGCATAGGACTCTTGCAAAACACCCCACTGTTTTTTGATTTTTTTTATGACATTCCCCATCCCCATGGCTATCGATCTGAATTCAGTCGAGTGGTGGAGAATCGGGGTCATGGCTATCAGCAAATCAAGTTCTCTCTCTATCAGCAAGTTTCGTTAGATCTTGCCGTAAAATGAAGAAATCTAGTATTGGGAAATATGGTGGATCTGGAGTGAGTGATGGAGATTTGCATCCCAAATGTCAGATCTGGCAACTCCATAACGATTTGTGGATCTGGGGCTGAAGCAACAATGGGGTCGCCATGGTGGCAGTGGCTTAGAGTCGACGCTTCCGGTTCCGATCTCCAACTGGAGAGGATCAATGTCTATTACAATGAAGCTTCGGGTGGCAGGTACGTTCCCAGGGCGGTGCTCATGGATCTAGAACCTGGCACCATGGACAGCATCAGATCCGGCGCCTACGGCAAGATCTTCGCCCTGACAACTTCGTCTTTGGTCACCCAAAGGTCTTGTAATAATTGGGCCAAAGGTCACTATACCGAAGGTGCCGAGTTGATCGATTCCGTTCTCGATGTTGTTCGCAAAGAGGCCGAAAACTGTGACTGCTTGCAAGGTTTTCAAGTTTGTCACTCACTTGGGGGAGGCACGGGTTCTGGCATGGGAACACTCTTGATATCGAAGATCAGGGAGGAATACCCGGACAAAATGATGCTCACTTTCTCTGTTTTCCCTTCTCCAAAGGTCTCTGACACGGTTGTGGAGCCATACAATGGCATTTTATCCGTGCACCAACTTGTAGAGAATGTTGATGAGTGCATGGTTCTTGACAAATGCTCTCTCTGGTTTCACATGGTTCTTTTATTTGATCAAGTTGTATTTTCAATGTTTCTTAAGTTCTGTGTATACCAACTGTTTGGTGATTTGCTTCTTTGTTTTTTTGTTGTTGTAAGCTTCTGTCCATGATGGTTAAGTGTTGATGTGAGCTTCTGTCATGGGTGGTTAAGCATTGATGGATGTTCTTGCTTCTATTAAGTGGTTAAGCCTTGAGTTGTGGCTTCTGCTTAATGGTTAAGCTTTTGCTCTTTGTTGGCTTTGCTGATTTTAGCTTCTGTCTTGTATGGTGGTTAAGCATTTGGAGCTTCTGCCTTGTATGGTGGTTAAGCATTTGGAGCTTTTGCCTTGTAAGGTGGTTAAGCATTTAGAGCTTTGGATATGCATTTGTATTGCTCATCCCAAGTTGGAAGTGTAATGTACACCTTCCAGCTTGCGGGGGGCTGTTAAAATAGTTAAAATTAGTTAGAGTTTGTTAGAATTAGTTTTAATGATTAGTTAGTTTATTTGGATTAGTTGGCTATATAAATCAAGTTTACCTATTGTATTTTTTAACTTCTTCATTCTATTAATATACAAATTTCTCAATTTCTCTCATCTCCCTCGTCTCCCTCATCTCCCTCATCTCCCTCTTCTCCCTCTATTCTCTACAACCATGAAATTCAACAGATTGCTTAAGTTGGCATCGCGGTGTTAGTCGTCATTGAGAAGTGGTAATGGTTGGTCTATAAATAAAGAATATGCGATGCCCGTATTTCGCGAGCTGAGCATTAAAATTGAAGATGGGTAGTCGATTTGGTCCTGGTATATCGCCTGTCACTCAGACACGTGCTCCTGTCAGAGCGAAGGATCGCGTTCCCTTGTGGGAACATGCATGGCATTGCGTGTAGAAATATGGTGTATAAACGGTCGATATCAATAAATTGATTACCATCCGTTGGATATTTGGAAGAAACATGGTGTTCTATGGCAATAAGTTCCGTAGATTATTGGCATTGGAGATGATGATGCCTGATTGGGTCAATCTGATAACGAGCATCACGGACATTGGGTGAAGCCTTAGTCTGTAAACATAATTGGTGTTTGTTAAAAAATATTAGGTTATTTTTTTTTATTATTTATTAAGGATAGGATGATTTTTTTCCTTATTTAGTCTATATATAGTGTTTTTGTATTTAGGTTAAATAATTATTTGGTAATTGATTACATTATGTAGCATTAATGAATCTCTAGCCTCTTCTTTACAAATGTTTTTGTATTTCTTTGGTTTCTTTAACATGATATCACAATTGGTTTTCATGGAATGAGACTCAATCTCAAACACAACTGGTTTCTTTGGTCTTTTTCTTGGAGTGGCCGTACAATTTTGAGAGGGTATCCGCTTAGTTTCTGCAATCTGATATGTCATTTTCCTTGGACTTTCTTTGTTTTTTTATTATGGCTACTGAAAGAGACAATTCGCTTTAGTATGTGAGTGTGATATTGGATTGAAAGAATTATTCATATTAGAGTTATGTGATGAGAAATTTTCTTAAGGATAAAAAGATGTGAGGATATGTTAGTAGAACTTCTGTGAAACCTAGGAATACTGATGAGGGGTATGCTTCTTTGATAGATACCTAGGAAGCAAACAATGCAAAAATTATTACTTGGATTAACAATTCTGTTGAGCATTCTATAGGTACTCAGTTGGCGAAGAATGAGACATCAAAGGAGGTTTGTGATCATCTACAAAGGTTATTCACTCAATCAAATTTTGCAAAGCAGTATCAATTGGAGAATGACATAGGAGCTCTTCAGCAGAAGAATATAAGTATTCAGGAGTTTTATTCTGCTATGACAGATCTTTGGGATCAATTGGCTCTTACAGAATCGGCAGAATTAAAGGCATATGGTGCCTATATCGCTCGTAGAGAGCTGCAACAGTTGGCACATTTTTTAATGGCACTTTGCAGTGATTTTGAAGGACTTAGAGGTTTAATTCTGCATCGTTCTCCTCTTTCTTCTGTTGACTCAGTTGTCATTTAGTTATTAGCTAAAGAAATACATCTTAAGTCTTATTCTGAAAAGGGAATTCTTTCTACTTCTAATCCTTCTATGTTAGCAGTACCTTCTAAGCCACTCTCTAATACTCAGAATAATCCTTACACAATGGTTGCCATCGACGAGTGCAGTTTCTGTAAGCAGAAAGGTCATTGGAAGGCTCAGTGTCCTAAGTTGAGACAGTAGAACCAATCGCAATAGCAATCTCAAGCTTGGAATCCTGCAACCGATCACAATCTAATGCTTATAGATCACCTCAGGGTTACAAACCACCACAGTCTAATACTGCAGTAGTTGCTTCATCAAGTCCTTTCACCGATCCTAGTACTATCGCTGAGTAATTTCAAAAGTTTCTCTTCTTACAGCCACAAGCTATGTCTGCTTCTTCTTTCGTGGGTTAGTTGCCTCATAGTTCTTCAGGTGTGTCACATCCTGTATGGGTCTTGGATTCTAGTGCTTCACATCATATGTCTCCAGATTATCCATATTTTGCTTCTGTGTCTTCTTCGTCTTCTATTCCTGTCATGACTGCTGATGGCACTCGTATGCCTTTAGCAGGTGTTGGTTCTGTTGTCATACCTCACCTGTCTCTCCCTAATGTTTATCATATTCTGAAACTCAAATTAAATATTACTTCTGTTGGTCGGTTATGTGATTATGGTAATTTAGTCACCTTTTCCTCTTTTTCTTGTTATGTGCAGGATCTGCAGTCTCAGAAGCTGATTAGGACAGGCCGTAGGAATGGGGGACTATATATTTTGGATGAGTTAAAAGTACCAGTTACTGTTGCTACTAGTGTTGATTTGTCTTCTTTTCGTTTAAGTCATTCTCTTTCTAGTTTTTACTTATGACATTCTCGTCTATGTCATGTTTCGCCTTCTCGTTTGAGATTTTTGGCATCCACAAGGGTTTTAGAAAATTTGTAAACTTGTGATATTTCTGATTGTAGTGGATGTGAACTAGTAAAATTTTCAGCTTTACCTTTTAATCAAAGTATTTCTGTTTCTTCTTCTCCATTTGATTTGATTCATTTTGATGTATAGGGACCTTCTCCTATTGTCACAAAAGGAGGGTGTAACATCCCGAAAATCCTTTATTTCAGTATAAATAATCATTTTACAATATTTATGATTTTTAAGAATTTTTGTGGATTTTTCTGGGAATGATGAATATTTTAATATATTCTTCGTTTTACGTGTGCACTGAGCGGAGCTAGAAAAATAGAATATTTTTCCTGAGGATGGTAAACCTTGAACTGTCAACGCGTCGACGGGGAATCTTACTAAACCCGAGGTCGAGCACAGTTTGCGAGGTTTGCGTTTTTTGAGATTTTATCTGTTAGATAAAATCGCTGTATCATAAAATTATCTGATGACTAATAAAATATTATTTTTATCAATTGTAACTTTTATTCACTGAGAAAATAATTCTAATAGTGTAATTAATCATCTGTCGGATGTATTTAATTAAGGAGACAAGCTTACTATACACTTTATCGAGAAGCGCGCGAAACTTCTCAAGGAAGCTTTGAGGGAAGCTTCTAGGAAGCTTCCTCCAACCACTCCTTTTCTCTCTCCTCCTTTTTGGTGCTGCACGGTTGAATTAAGGGGGGCATATTACATTTCATTTCTCTTATTTTCCCTCCCTCACGTCTGTTCTCTTCCTCTTTTTTCTCTCTTCTTCACACAGCAGCAACACCATTACCACCCACACCTCCATTTTATCTTCAATGCTGTCACACTCCTAGCACCATCTTCGTGTTTGGAGGGCCACCATCATTGAGGAAGTCATCTTCAAGAGTTCACCATTCTCTCCATCTTCATTCTCTTCCATCTTTGAAGCTTAAAGATTAGAGCTTTAAGGTAAAGCTCTCAACTTTCTCTTCCTCTCTTCTCATTTTCGTAACCCACGATCATTTTGGTGACCATGGGTATCCATTTCAACATTTGGTTTTGATTTTGTAAGCTTGAATGTTTTAGGACTTCCAGGAAGCTAACCACGAAATTTCTGACCAAAAAGGAGCAGCCCTTCTTTGTGCTTTTCTAAGGTAAGAGGAAGACACTCCTCCTTAACCTCTATTAGTATTTAGGGACGTTGTCTGTGATTAATAGTGAGGGAAACCCATTGAGGGCCACCCTCTGTTTGCATGTTGTTGTAAGGTGTTTATGTTATTAGAATGTCTCTCTATGCATATTGATATATTGGATTGGATTGGAATGCCTGAAATGAAAGGAATGACGTCGGATTGGTTCTCGGATGGCCACGGTTTTGAGACCAAAGTTTTGGGATTCTTTGTGAGAAATTGTAATAACTTGAATTTCTGACCCTTAAGCACAATGTCAAAATCCGTCGGGTTAGAGTATCAATATCCGTCGAATTTGATTTTCCGATCATTGAGTAGAATGTCAATATCCGTCGAATTTTCTGACCAAATCCATTGAGTTTAGACTTCTGACCATCAAGTACAATGTCAATATCCGTCGAGATAGGATGTCGAGATCCGTCGAGTCCGAATGCCAATATCCGTCGAGTTAAAATTCTGACCATTGAATAGAAACTTCTCCAATGTCAATATCCATCGAATTTGGACTTCTGATCATTTCGTGTTTTCGTCGGTTCAACACTTGGAAGATTTCTCCAACGTTAACTCTCATCCGTCGAAAATAGGGTTTCTGCAAATTTTCTAGTATATTCGACAGTTTTTGATCCCCATTCAACAGAACCCTCATTCGACAGAAATTGATTTTTAACCATTCTGGTCAAAATTGTAATGCAGCCCTTCCGTCAATAACTCACCTTATGACTCACATCTCTCATCAATCAGCCATGTTAATTTCCGTCAAAAGGTAGCTTCAATTTTATACCAGATACATTGCCTCCGTCGAATTCAAGAGTGTAAGTTATCACCCAACACCTAGAAATTGAAATAGTGGTATTGCTGGTGATTCCAGCCGTGTACCTTCCTGGACTTAAGACTTTTGGACTAATAAAGGCATATTAATCGTAAATAATTGGATGACTAGAAACTAATTAGGGATTCATAAACAGGGAAAAACAAGGAGTGTGAGCATGCCTTACAACTGGTGAGAATTTTGAATAAAGGAAGAACATGAGTATGGGTGAGGCCATGAAGAACATAATGAACCTAATGATTGACTTTTATTTTGAATCTGAATGGGATCGTGGTTATCCTTAAAATGTGTTATTGGCTTGATATGGATCCGTGAATGGGATCAAACCTTGTTGTTAAATCATATGACATGCATTTGAAGCATGATTGACCTAGTTGTCATGAGGAGCATGATTGAGTCATGCATTGCACAAAAAGAAAAAGAACGTCCGTTGGACTATGTTAAGGCCGAGTTGCCTAGGAGTTGAACACACCTTAGTGCTGGTGCGAATAGACAAGTGTAGGTCATTGGTTGACCTTGGGGGCGTCAAGGTGCGGGTACCTCGCAATGGACAGTTGGTAGCTCTTCTGTCCGTGGGGCAGACCGATGCAAACGCACTGACGATCCGGACCGAGACACTGTCCTATATCGTGATCTAGTGTAGACTGTCTGTACAATGTCATGATGTGCACGTGGATAAATTGATGGATTATAGCACTTTGGCCTCGACAGCCAAGTTGCAGACGAGTCTCCTGATCTTTCTCTCCGACCGTTTGTGTCTAGCTCCATGGAGTAGGTTTTTGACTATTGAATGCATGTGCATAGTGAGTCCATGAATTATCTGGCATTCATTGTTATTATAATTGGAACTGTTGTATCTCTGACATATATATATATATACCAGTAACGACAGGACCGACGGCATAGGCTCAACAGTAGTATAAATATGCATTTAAAAATAGAAAGAAGAGATAGATCAGAAATCAGGATCAAAATACTTTATTGATAATTTCAAAATACTTACAGAGTACGTGATACAAAATTACAAGTCTTGAACAAAAGCTGAATTCCAAAGGTTTACAGAGGAAACAGAATACAAGAGTTTTGATACAAAGTGTTTACAGAAATTTTTCCAACTAAAATTTTTCGATGCCTTTCTCTGAAGAAGCTTCAGCTTTTATAGAGAAAAGACTTCGAATATGCACACATCAGGAACCTTCATGGGAAGCTTCGTGCTGCGCTAGATGACAAGTGAGGAGCCTTCACGGGAAGCTTCATCCTTAGCTAGGGGACAAATGAGGAACCTTCACGGGAAGCTTCATGCTGAGTTAGATGACAAGTAAGGAATCTTCTCAGGAAGCTGCATGCTTGGCAAGACAACAAACTAGGAAACTTCATAATTAGACAAATGAAGTAAACGACAAATAAGGAGCCTTCGTAGGAATCTTGACGAATAGCTAGACGACGAATAATGAACCTTCATAGGAAATTTCCTGCTCAGCTAAGTAACAAATAAGTAACCTTCGTGGGGACTTTCTTAGGAATCTTAGGAAATTTCGCTTGGCTAAACAACAAATCAGGAAGCTTCATAATTATGACAAATAAGGAACCTTCATGAAAAATTTCATAAATTACTGTGTGGGCCTTTACAAGTTGGAAAGGTCAACACCATAACAGTCATCTTCATTACTATTACCAAGAAGGTCGTTGTTTTCACTTCCTTCACTTGGGAGGAGACGAACCAGAGGTGGACATGGTTGTCTTAATTTTGCTTAGCAATTCTTGTTCTGAGGATGAAGAGGCCAGTTCTTGAAGAAGCTTGTTCTTAAGTTCTTCAAATTGTGATGGCTTCTTATGATTCTTCTTAACCAAAGAAGGATTAGCAAGGAACCATTGATTAACCGCTTCAATACTTACTAATTTCATGTTGAACTGAGGCCACCATTTAACACTAAATTCTCTGGCGACCCATTCTGGATGAGGAATCTGATACTTCTGATAGAAATTATAATCCCAAACATTAATCCAAGCAATTCCATAAGCAGCATAAAAATGTAAAAGTCTGGAACCCTGAGGAAAATCAGTTTTTTGAGTAAACAAATTATAAGAATCCTTAGCAAGTTGAGGAAGAATATCAACACAAGGACCAGTGGTACACATCCAATCCGGCAAACCATGAGGGAAAGTTTTTTATCCCTTTTTGGAACCAAAAGAACCAAGAGTGAGAATATGGCCTGAGGAGCATAAATCTGTACCAAGCTTGCTGATAATCCCAGTAAGTATAAGTTTGAGGATCAAATTTAATTGAAAATGATTTTGGAGTGTGAGGAGCTTGATTCCAATCTTTTGGACCTAAAACCTTAAGGATCTTTACTTTAGAAAAATCAATATAATCGGGGTTGGTATCACTATAATAATGATCTAAAGAGATTGATTCAGTATCAATGAGGATGAGTTCATAAAAAGTTCTGTTCTTTTTAAGTGACTCTTGAGGAACAAAATGAAAATCTGGGGGAAGCATGTTCTGAATGATTTCTCGAGGGGTCGAATGAGGAGAAAAGAATCCTGGTTCAAGGGTGATTATAGGTTCAAAAATATTTTTCTTAACGTATTTGCATTTCTTCGTGGTAGGAGAATTGGTGAGTAGCGGTGAAGATTGTTTTGGTCTCTGAGGAGTTCTAGAAGGAGTACCAGTAATGGTTTGTGAGTAAGATAGAGGTGTAAACCTATTGGGTGAGGGAGATGAAGGTCGTCTGGTGAATAGGATTAGGAACATGAACTAGGGTGGAAGACCCTTTTAAGGAGGTAGATGACCTTGTACTTATCTCAGTGTTCTTATCTGCAGAAATCTGCATGTACTTATCCAAAGTAATTTTCTTAGCCTTTGATTTTGATGAGGAGCTAGCGGCCATTGTAGCCCTGCAAAAACTCTCTGGTTAGGAAATCAAGAAGATAATTATCTTTTCCTTTAATATGTTGAATATCAAAATCAAAACAAGATAACAATGCTTGCCATCTGGCAAAAATCTGTTTTGAAACCAAGTTCTTAACATCCTTTTGAATAATTGAAGGAGCAGCTTTACAATCAGTTTTTAACAAAAACCTTTTATTAAATAAATCATCCTGAAATTTTGTGATACTTAGCACTATAGATAAAACTTCTTTCTTAACAGTACTATAATTCTGTTGAGCCGGTTGCCAAACTCCAGAGTGATATCTGACGACTTGTTCTTTGGATGACTCAGGTAGTAACTGCTTTAACACTCCCCCATACCCCAAATCAGAGGCATCTGTTTCTACTATGAGAGAGGCTTGAGGATCCGGAAGTCCTAAACAAGGAATATTTTTTACTAAATTCTTAACTTGTTGAACAGCATTAGTCATTTGATTATCCCAAGGAGGCGGGTCTTTTCTTAGCCTTTTAAATAAAGGAGCACAAATTATTCGTATATTAGGAATAAAGTCTGCCACATAGTTAACACATCCTAAAAATCTTTGAAGAGTATTCTTATCTTTGAGTTCGTTAGAGAACTTATCTGCAAATTCTATGGATCTTTCTATGGGAACAATAGTACCTTGATTAATTTCGAATCCTAGAAATCTAGTCTTAGTTTGGAATAGTTTCATTTTCTTAGCAGAGATTACTAAACCATTTTCTTTAATAAGATTAAAGAAAGTTTCTAAATGATTAAAGTGTTGATCAATAGAGTTACTGAATACTAATACATCATCTAGATATACTATGGTGAACTTTGAGTAAGGATTCAAAATATTATTCATTATATTTTGAAATTCTGAAGGGGCATTTTTTAATCCTTGAGGCATTACATTCCATTCATAATGTCCAAAGGGTACTACAAAAGCAGTTTTGTACCTATCTTCTTCAGCTACTTCTATTTGATAGTATCCAGATTTCATATCAAATTTCGAGAATATATTAGCCGATGAACTCTACTTACTAAATCTTTTTTATTAGGAATTGGATACCTTATCCATCTTAAAACCTTGTTTAAAGGTTTATAATTAATTACTAACTGGGGCACCTCTTTCTATTTCTCAAGCGTTCATAACATAAAATCCTCGCACAACTCCAAGGGGACTTACTTGGTCTAATTAAATCCTTATCTAAATATTCTTGAATTTCTTTCTTACAATATTCTAAGTATTGTTGATTCATTTGAATAGGTCTTGCTTTAGTAGGAATATTAATTTCTTCAAATCCTTCTTCATATGGTAAAGTAACTTGTGTACCTTTTTCGTTCTTTAAAAGCATTAGGGAATTCACTACATACTTCTTGTTCAAATTTTGTTGAACATTTTTTATCTTATCTTGAACTTGGGGTTTATTTATTTGTTCTTGAATTCTTTTATATTGAATTTCTCTCGCTTAACATGTTTATGTGCTTTGTTTTCCTTTCTATTAAGTTAATCTTAGAAATTAATGAATCTTGAACCATGTTTAATTCTTTAATTAAAGGCGGTTTTATAAACTCAAAACAAATTTCTTTTCCTAATACATTAGTAACTAATCCTTTTTCGTTTCTTCGAGAAGGGTATAGTAAAGATAAAAAGGAGTACCTAGAATTATTTGCTCAGAAATATTTTTTACTAATAAAAATGAGGTTTTATAACAAATTTTATTTTTACAAACCTTAGCATTATTTAGTTTATACTTAATTTGCATTTTATTTCCAGAAGCACTACTTAACGATTCTGTGGTCTTATCGTAATACTTAGTTGGGATTAATCCTTCTTGAACACAATTCATATCACTCCTGAGTCTATTAAGGCTATAAAATTAAATCGTTCATCCTTTATTACTAACTCTATCGGACAATGCCATTTATGAACAATTACTTGACTTAATAAATGAATATAAGGATCTTTTTCGGGTCTTGTGGTACTTGTATCTTGATTTTGTACTATTATTTGTGCTTGTAAATTTAGCATTTTGAATTCTAAATCAAGATCTTTTTCTTTAAGTAATTTAACTTCATTCTTTAAATTTTTTATTTCTTTCTTTGTAAATCTTTTAGGGTAACTTCATTTCTTTGAGGTTTCTTAAATCTTTCTAATACTTCTTTCATATCTATCTTTTGCACTTCTTCCTTTTTCTTATCCTCGTATTCTAGAAATTCTTTTATTTGCTGAATGAACTCTTGCTTAACAGATGATTCTTCCATGTTTTCTATTATGCTTAATAATGATGATGCTTGATCTCTAGTAATTACATTAATAGTTTTTAAGCACGATGAACAATCACATAGTTCTGGTCCTAAGCCTGTACATTCTTTCTCACTATCGCTTTCTAATTCGGATGAAGATGAGTCTTTTAATTGATTAACCATTTCTTCTTCTTGTAATCGTAATCTTCTTGAGAAGATTGATTCATTAATTAATATATTTATTAAAGATTTCTTTAATTCTTCATCAATTTTTAGATTATTAATTTTTTGTTTTACTTTACAGTCTTTCTTATAATGTCCTACTCGACCACATTTATAACATACTATTTCATTTTTAGACTTAGATGATCTGTACTTATTTTTCTTTGATGTTCTAGGTTTTGATGAACTTGCTTCTTCTCTATATTGCTTTTTATAGTAGCGTCTAGATTTTCTTGATTTATGGGGAACATATTTTTGAACTTTCTTTTGTTTGCTTGGAGCTTTGACTCCTTCTATTCCCCACTCGGGAACAAAATGATCCTAATTCTTTTCTAGTGGTTTTTGCTTCATTCTTAAGCTTATGTTGAAGTTTAAGATCTAAACACACTTGCAATCCAGTTTCTATAATATAATTAGACAATTGACCAAACGTAAGTTGATCATAAGGAATTGTACCATCATTTTGATTTGAATCATTACTTTAACTTTTTCTACGCAAACAATTTAGGAAGACCAAGCTATAAATCTTTCTTTCCAGTAATCGCTGATGCATCACTTCTTAAATATAGCTTAGACAAAAACATATCCCTATACCATCTATAGTCAGACATGGAGGGACAATATAGATTAACAATTTGGTCTGCAATTCTTTGCTGAAATTTTAAGGGTTCTCCTATAAAATGCTTTGTTATTGTGTACAAAAGAGTTGTTACAGCATCTTCAAATACTTGTCCATTAGAATCAATTTTTGTTGAATTCATTATAAAATCTTTTTCTCCTTGGCTTAGCACATTATCCCACCATCCTTTAAGCTGGCCTGTAAATCCCATAACAATTAAGGAGGCTGAAGTTCTATCAGTATTATTTTTCCCTTTAAAGGCTGTTGCGGCCATAGTCATTTGTTGAACAGTGTCTAAAATTTGTTGTTCACCTAATCCGTCTATATTCCATTCATTAATTGATTCACCAGAAAAGGCTACAGAATCTTGAAAAGGTCTTTCTTCATACTGAACATCAGGATATGTGGGTCTTGGGTAATAATTTCTAGTTTTTGAGACAGGCATATCTTTCCTTAACTTATTAACTTGAAGATTTAAAAGTTCATTTTCCAATTCTTCAATTTTTTGTAAAGTATGTATCTTGGGTGTAGAACTCGTTCCTATGGTTAACTGTTCTAATTTTTTCTTAATTTCTTCAATAGAGTTGTCAGATTTTGAACCAAAGTGTATATTTTTTAAATCGATTCGGGACATTAATTACCTTATAAATGGGTCTATTAGGATCTAAATTTTTATTAACATTTTGAGCTGATGTATATTCTTTAGGTTTTTCACTTATTTGATTATCTATCCTTTCTAATGTTTTAGACATAGTATGGAGCATTTGATTAGAGTAATTAAGTTGTTGATGAACTTTATTAAAATCGCCCTTATCTATAGGTAAATTATGAGCTCTTGAAGCTATTGCCTTAAAAGGGGTGGCTTCAACTTCTAACCCTTCTTTTGTGGTTACCTTAATGGTTTCTAAGGGAGGAAATTCTGAAATTATTATCTTGTCTTTCTCTGTTTTTCACGAAGTTGATATTTTATTATTTACTAATATTTCTGGTATTCTTATAAAAGGATTTTGAATATTATTTTCTTTGCAATACTTTTCAAGCCTAGTCAAAGAAATATAAATTAATTTGTTGTTCCCTTAAATATGAGTAAAATTCTTCTCTAAACTTAGTAGTTTGTTTTTTACTAAAATTCTTAAAATACCAATCTCTTTTATCTTTATTATAAGGAGCTTCAAAATCATTACTTATCCATTTTTTATCTATTTCAAAGGGTTCTTCTTTAGTTAATACATTAATGACTTGGGATCTGGTGGGTGAATATTCTGGTGATTCTGATCTATGAGTTTGTTGGTAAATTGGTTGAGGAACATTAGGTTCAAAGTTTACACCAGTTAGGTTTATATTAACAGTCGATCCATCTACTGAATGTCTTGAGGAAGTAGGAGCAGTTGAAGGGATGTTAATTATCGGATTTGTAGGAGTGTTTAGTCTAGAGTGAGAATTAGACCTAAGCATTCCTATCCTTATATTAGAACCATCTTGAACTATGGTTCTTATTCTAGTATTTCTTATTGGTTGAGGGGGTATTACATTTGGAAACACCCAATCTTCAGGAATCCTAGACAAGATTTCTTCATGAGATAATCTTTTAGGAGTTAGTATTGATGATTTCTTAAGATTTGCTTCCATAATTACAGTTTCATGCTTTGGGGATTGTCTTAGTGCTTTAAAGTTTTGATCTTCATAAGAGACTTTATAGTGAACTCTATACATAACAGACATATGCTTAGTTCCTTCTTGAAAAATATTATCTAATATCTTAACATTTAATTCTAAAGCTTGCTAAGTCATATAATCATTTAATGGCATGGTATAATTAGGATAACAGTTAAAGAAAACAGGACCATCATGCAAATTAGATTCTAAAATAGCGGTAATTTGATCATGAAGTTTTCTTAACCTTTTATCTCTTAACAAAATTAACACAGGATTATCAATTCCTAATCTATGTTGCCCTTTGGCGGCTACTTGAATTAACCCAATATGTATAAACTGATAATTATCCTTAACATGTTGATCAATAATATTATCTTTTAGTAAACTTATCGATTCACAAGGTTTTTCTAGAATATGAGTAGCTTCGAACATATGGATCGATCCTTAGGCTTGAATAAGGAAGTACTAGTTTTATAAATTTCTTTAGGAGGAACATAAGGAATTGCCCAATTTTGAAGATTGTTTTCAATATTAGCAATTTCTAATTCATTTGCTTGAACTCGATCTTGATCTACTTCTAACTGGAGGATGCAGATTTAAACCGTGAGGAACCTATGCTAGAAGCCTTCCCGCTACGGAAGGAGAGCTCGCTTAAGTTTCGAATATCCTAGACATAATGAAGGAATTCTCTTACCGGGACCACCACTTGCATGTACGGGACCACCTAACCTTGCCTTCTCCAAAGACTAACACAGTGACCAACGTACCGACCAAGGGTCGACCAACGCTAAGTCCTTCTCCCTTCCTTAGGCTCGGATACTCGAACCTCTTACGAGGCTCGATACCGAGAACGACGGGGACCGACGGCATAGGCTCAACAGTAGAAAAAATATGCATTTGAAAATAGAAAGAAGAGATAGATCAGAAATCAGATCAAAATACTTTATTGATAATTTCAAAATACTTACAGAGTACGTGATACAAAATTACAAGTCTTGAACAAAAGTGAATTCCAAAGGTTTACAGAGGAAACAGAATACAAGAGTTTTGATACAAAGTGTTTACGAAATTTTTCCAACTAAAATTTTTCGATGCCTTTCTCTGAAGAAGCTTCACTTTTATAGAGAAAAGACTTGAATATGCACACATCAGAACCTTCGTGGAAGCTTCGTGCTTGCGCTAGATGACAAGTGAGGAGCCTTCACGGAAGCTTCATCCTTAGCTAGGGGACAAATGAGGAACCTTCACGGGAAGCTTCATGCTGAGTTAGATGACAAGTAAGGAATCTTCTCAGGAAGCTGCATGCTTGGCAAGACAACAAACTAGGAAACTTCATAATTAGACAAATGAGGTAAACGACAAATAAGGAGCCTTCGTAGGAATCTTGACGAATAGCTAGACGACGAATAATGAACCTTCATAGGAAATTTCCTGCTCAGCTAAGTAACAAATAAGTAACCTTCGTGGGGACTTTCTTAGGAATCTTAGGAAATTTCCTGCTTGGCTAAACAACAAATCAGGAAGCTTCATAATATGACAAATAAGGAACCTTCATGAAAAATTTCATAAATTACTATGTGGGCCTTTACAAGTTGGAAAGGTCAACACCATAACAGTCATCTTCATTACTATTACCAAGAAGGTCGTTGTTTTCACTTCCTTCACTGGGAGGAGACGAACCGGAGGTGGACATGGTTGTCTTAATTTTGCTTAGCAATTCTTGTTCTGAGGATGAAGAGGTCAGTTCTTGAAGAAGCTTGTTCTTAAGTTCTTCAAATTGTGATGGCTTCTTATGATTCTTCTTAACCAAAGAAGGATTAGCAAGGAACCATTGATTAACCGCTTCAATACTTACTAATTTCATGTTGAACTGAGGCCACCATTTAACACTAAATTCTCTGGCGACCCATTCGGATGAGGAATCGATACTTCGATAGAAATTATAATTCCAAACATTAATCTAAGCAATTCCAAAAGCAAAGATAAAAATGTAAAAGTCCTGGAACCCCGAGGAAAATCAGTTTTTGAGTAAACAAATTATAAGAATCCTTAGCAAGTTGAGGAAGAATATCAACACAAGGACCAAGTGGTACACATCCAATCGGCAAACCATGAGGGAAAGTTTTTTATCCCTTTTTGGAACCAAAAGAACCAAGAGTGAGAATATGGCTTGAGGAGCATAAATCTGTACCAAGCTTGCTGATAATCCCAGTAAGTATAAGTTTGAGGATCAAATTTAATTGAAAATGATTTTGGAGTGTGAGGAGCTTGATTCCAATCTTTTGGACCTAAAACCTTAAGGATCTTTACTTTAGAAAAATCAATATAATCGGGGTTGGTATCACTATAATAATGATCTAAAGAGATTGATTCAATATCAATGAGGATGAGTTCATAAAAAGTTCTGTTCTTTTTAAGTGACTCTTGAGGAACAAAATGAAAATCTGGGGAAGCATGTTGAATGATTTCTCGAGGGGTCGAATGAGGAGAAAAGAATCCTGGTTCAAGGGTGATTATAGGTTCAAAAATATTTTTCTTAACGTATTTGCATTCTTCTGTGGTAGGAGAATTGGTGAGTAGCGGTGAAGATTGTTTTGGTCTACGAGGAGTTCTAGAAGGAGTACCAAGTAATGGTTTGTGAGTAAGATAGAGGTGTAAACCTATTGGGTGAGGGAGATGAAGGTCGCAATTTGAATAGGATTAGGAACATGAACTAGGGTGGAAGACCCTTTTAAGGAGGTAGATGACCTTGTACTTATCTCGGTGTTCTTATCTGCAGAAATCTGCATGTACTTATCGAGTAATTTTCTTAGCCTTTGATTTTGATGAGGAGCTAGCGGCCATTGTAGCCCGCAAAAACTCTCGGTTAGGAAATCGGGAAGATAATTATCTTTTCCTTTAATATGTTGAATATCAAAATCAAAACAAGATAACAATGCTTGCCATCCGGCAAAAATCATTTTGAAACCAAGTTCTTAACATCCTTTTGAATAATTGAAGGAGCAGACTTTACAATCAGTTTTTAACAAAAACCTTTTATTAAATAAATCATCCCGAAATTTTGTGATACTTAGCACTATAGATAAAACTTCTTTCTTAACAAGATTATAATTCTGTTGAGTAGGTTGCCAAACTCCAGAGTGATATCGACGACTTGTTCTTTGGATGACTCGGTAGTAATTGCTTTAACACTCCCCATACCCCAAATCGAGGCATCTGTTTCTACTATGAGAGAGGCTTGAGGATCAGGAAGTCCTAAACAAGGAATATTTTTTACTAAATTCTTAACTTGTTGAACAAATAAGTTAGTCATTTGATTATCCCAAGGAGGCGGGTCTTTTCTTAGCCTTTTAAATAAAGGAGCACAAATTATTCGTATATTAGGAATAAAGTCCGCCACATAGTTAACACATCCTAAAAATCTTTGAAGAGTATTCTTATCTTTGAGTTCGTTAGAGAACTTATCCGCAAATTCTATGGATCTTTCTATGGGAACAATAGTACCTTGATTAATTTCGAATCCTAGAAATCTAGTCTTAGTTTGGAATAGTTTCATTTTCTTAGCAGAGATTACTAAACCATTTTCTTTAATAAGATTAAAGAAAGTTTCTAAATGATTAAAGTGTTGATCAATAGAGTTACTTGAATACTAATACATCATCTAGATATACTATGGTGAACTTTGAGTAAGGATTCAAAATATTATTCATTATATTTTGAAATTCTCAAGGGCATTTTTTAATCCTTGAGGCATTACATTCCATTCATAATGTCCAAAGGGTACTACAAAAGCGATTTTGTACCTATCTTCTTCAGCTACTTCTATTTGATAGTATCCAGATTTCATATCAAATTTCGAGAATATATTAGCTCGATGAACTCTACTTACTAAATCTTTTTATTAGGAATTGGATACCTTATCCATCTTAAAACCTTGTTTAAAGGTTTATAATTAATTACTAACTGGGGCACCTCTTTCTATTTTCAAGCGTTCATAACATAAAATCTCGCACAACTCCAAGGGGACTTACTTGGTCTAATTAAATCCTTATCTAAATATTCTTGAATTTCTTTCTTACAATATTCTAAGTATTGTTGATTCATTTGAATAGGTCTTGCTTTAGTAGGAATATTAATTTCTTCAAATCCTTCTTCATATGGTAAAGTAAGCTGTGTACCTTTTTCGTTTTTAAAAGCATTAGGAAATTCACTACATACTTCTTGTTCAAATTTCGTTGAACATTTTTTATCTTATCTTGAACTTGGGGTTTATTTATTTGTTCTTGAATTCTTTTATATTGAACTTCTCTCGCTTAACATGTTTATGTGCTTTGTTTTCCTTTCTATTAAGTTAATCTTAGAAATTAATGAATCTTGAACCATGTTTAATTCTTTAATTAAGAGGCGGTTTTATAAACTCAAAACAAATTTCTTTTCCTAATACATTAGTAACTAATCCTTTTTCGTTTCTTCGAGAAGGGGTATAGTAAAGATAAAAAGGGAGTACCTAGAATTATTTGCTCGAAATATTTTTTACTAATAAAAATGAGGTTTTATAACAAATTTTATTTTTACAAACCTTAGCATTATTTAGTTTATACTTAATTTGCATTTTATTTCCGAAGCACTACTTAACGATTCGTGGTCTTATCGTAATACTTAGTTGGGATTAATCCTTCTTGAACACAATTCATATCACTCCCGAGTCTATTAAGGCTATAAAATTAAATCGTTCATCCTTTATTACTAACTCTATCGGACAATGCCATTTATGAACAATTACTTGACTTAATAAATGAATATAAGGATCTTTTTTCGGGTCTTGACCGGTACTTGTATCTTGATTTTGTACTATTATTTGTGCTTGTAAATTTAGCATTTTGAATTCTAAATCAAGATCTTTTTCTTTAAGTAATTTAACTTCATTCTTTAAATTTTTTATTTCTTCTTTGTAAATCTTTTAGGGTAACTTCATTTCTTTGAGGTTTCTTAAATCTTTCTAATACTTCTTTCATATCTATCTTTTGCACTTCTTCCTTTTTCTTATCCTCGTATTCTAGAAATTCTTTTATTTGCTGAATGAACTCTTGCTTAACAGATGATTCTTCCATGTTTTCTATTATGCTTAATAATGATGATGCTTGATCTCTAGTAATTACATTAATAGTTTTTAAGCACGATGAACAATCACATAGTTCTGGTCCTAAGCCTGTACATTCTTTCTCACTATCGCTTTCTAATTCAGATGAAGATGAGTCTTTTAATTGATTAACCATTTCTTCTTCAGAACTGTAATCTTCTTCAGAAGATTCAGATTCATTAATTAATATATTTATTAAAGATTTCTTTAATTCTTCATCAATTTTTAGATTATTAATTTTTTGTTTTACTTTACAGTCTTTCTTATAATGTCCTACTCGACCACATTTATAACATACTATTTCGTTTTTAGACTTAGATGATCTGTACTTATTTTTCTTTGATGTTCTAGGTTTTGATGAACTTGCTTCTTCTCTATATTGCTTTTTATAGTAGCGTCTAGATTTTCTTGATTTATGGGGAACATATTTTTGAACTTTCTTTTGTTTGCTTGGAGCTTTGACTCCTTCTATTCCCCACTGGGAACAAAATGATCCTAATTCTTTTCTAGTGGTTTTTGCTTCATTCTTAAGCTTATGTTGAAGTTTAAGATCTAAACACACTTGCAATCCAGTTTCTATAATATAATTAGACAATTGACCAAACGTAAGTTGATCATAAGGAATTGTACCATCATTTTGATTCTGAATCATTACTTTAACTTTTCTCGCAAACAATTTAGGAAGACCAAACTATAAATCTTTCTTTCCAAAGAATGGTGATGCATCACTTCTTAAATATAGCTTAGACAAAAACATATCCCTATACCATCTATAATCGACATGGAGGGACAATATAGATTAACAATTTGGTCTGCAATTCTTTCTTTGAAATTTTAAGGGTTCTCCTATAAAATGCTTTGTTATTGTGTACAAAAGAGTTGTTACAAAGATCTTCAAATACTTGTCCATTAGAATCAATTTTTGTTGAATTCATTATAAAATCTTTTTCTCCTTGGCTTAGCACATTATCCCACCATCCTTTGTCGGCCCTGTAAATCCCATAACAATTAAGGAGGTGAAGTTCTATCAAGTATTATTTTTCCCTTTAAAGGTACATTATGGCCATAGTCATTTGTTGAACAGTGTCTAAAATTTGTTGTTCACCTAATCCGTCTATATTCCATTCATTAATTGATTCACCAGAAAAGGCTACAGAATCTTGAAAAGGTCTTTCTTCATACTGAACATCAGGATATGTGGGTCTTGGGTAATAATTTCTAGTTTTTGAGACAGGCATATCTTTCCTTAACTTATTAACTTGAAGATTTAAAAGTTCATTTTCCAATTCTTCAATTTTTTGTAAAGTATGTATCTTGGGTGTAGAACTCGTTCCTATGGTTAACTGTTCTAATTTTTTCTTAATTTCTTCAATAGAGTTGTCAGATTTTGAACCAAAGTGTATATTTTTTAAATCTGATTCTGGGACATTAATTACCTTATAAATGGGTCTATTAGGATCTAAATTTTTATTAACATTTTGAGCTGATGTATATTCTTTAGGTTTTTCACTTATTTGATTATCTATCCTTTCTAATGTTTTAGACATAGTATGGAGCATTTGATTAGAGTAATTAAGTTGTTGATGAACTTTATTAAAATCGCCCTTATCTATAGGTAAATTATGAGCTCTTGAAGCTATTGCCTTAAAAGGGGTGGCTTCAACTTCTAACCCTTCTTTTGTGGTTACCTTAATGGTTTCTAAGGGAGGAAATTCTGAAATTATTATCTTGTCTTTCTCTGTTTTTCACGAAGTTGATATTTTATTATTTACTAATATTTCTGGTATTCTTATAAAAGGATTTTGAATATTATTTTCTTTGCAATACTTTTCAAGCCAGTCAAAGAAATATAAATTAATTTGTTGTTCCCTTAAATATGAGTAAAATTCTTCTCTAAACTTAGTAGTTTGTTTTTTACTAAAATTCTTAAAATACCAATCTCTTTTATCTTTATTATAAGGAGCTTCAAAATCATTACTTATCCATTTTTTATCTATTTCAAAGGGTTCTTCTTTAGTTAATACATTAATGACTTGGGATCTGGTGGGTGAATATTCTGGTGATTCTGATCTATGAGTTTGTTGGTAAATTGGTTGAGGAACATTAGGTTCAAAGTTTACACCAGTTAGGTTTATATTAACAGCCGATCCATCTACTGAATGTCTTGAGGAAGTAGGAGCAGTTGAAGGAATGTTAATTATCGGATTTGTAGGAGTGTTTAGTCTAGAGTGAGAATTAGACCTAAGCATTCCTATCCTTATATTAGAACCATCTTGAACTATGGTTCTTATTCTAGTATTTCTTATTGGTTGAGGGGGTATTACATCTGGAAACACCCAATCTTCAGGAATCCTAGACAAGATTTCTTCATGAGATAATCTTTTAGGAGTTAGTATTGATGATTTCTTAAGATTTGCTTCCATAATTACAGTTTCATGCTTTGGGGATTGTCTTAGTGCTTTAAAGTTTTGATCTTCATAAGAGACTTTATAGTGAACTCTATACATAACAGACATATGCTTAGTTCCTTCTTGAAAAATATTATCTAATATCTTAACATTTAATTCTAAAGCTTGCTTAGTCATATAATCATTTAATGGCATGGTATAATTAGGATAACAGTTAAAGAAAACAGGACCATCATGCAAATTAGATTCTAAAATAGCGGTAATTTGATCATGAAGTTTTCTTAACCTTTTATCTCTTAACAAAATTAACACAGGATTATCAATTCCTAATCTATGTTGCCCTTTGGCGGCTACTTGAATTAACCCAATATGTATAAACTGATAATTATCCTTAACATGTTGATCAATAATATTATTTTTAGTAAACTTATCGATTCACAAGGTTTTTCTAGAATATGAGTAGCTTCGAACATATGGATCGATCCTTAGGCTTGAATAAGGAAGTACTAGTTTTATAAATTTCTTTAGGAGGAACATAAGGAATTGCCCAATTTTGAAGATTGTTTTCAATATTAGCAATTTCTAATTCATTTGCTTGAAACGATCTTGATCTACTTCTAATCTAGAGGATGCAGATTTAAACCGTGAGAGGAACCTATGCTAGAAGCCTTCCCGCTACGGAAGGAGAGCTCGCTTAAGTTTCTGAATATCCTAGACATAATGAAGGAATTCTCTTACCGGGACCACCACTTGCATGTACGGGACCACCTAACCTTGCCTTCTCCGGCACTAACACAAGCTGACCAACGTACCGACCAAGGGCTGACCAACGCTAAGTCCTTCTCCCTTCCTTAGGCTTCGAATACTCAGAACCTCTTACGAGGCTCTGATACCAGTAACGACAGGACCGACGGCATAGGCTCAGCAGTAGAAAAAATATGCATTTGAAAATAGAAAGAAGAGATAGATCAGAAATCAGGATCAAAATACTTTATTGATAATTTCAAAATACTTACAGAGTACGTGATACAAAACTACAAGTCTTGAACAAAAGCTGAATTCCAAAGGTTTACAGAGGAAACAGAATACAAGAGTTTTGATACAAAGTGTTTACAGAAATTTTTCCAACTAAAATTTTTCGATGCCTTTCTCTGAAGAAGCTTCAGCTTTTATAGAGAAAAGACTTCGAATATGCACACATCAGGAACCTTCATGGGAAGCTTCGTGCTGCGCTAGATGACAAGTGAGGAGCCTTCACGGGAAGCTTCATCCTTAGCTAGGGGACAAATGAGGAACCTTCACGGGAAGCTTCATGCTGAGTTAGATGACAAGTAAGGAATCTTCTCAGGAAGCTGCATGCTTGGCAAGACAACAAACTAGGAAACTTCATAATTAGACAAATGAAGTAAACGACAAATAAGGAGCCTTCGTAGGAATCTTGACGAATAGCTAGACGACAAATAATGAACCTTCATAGGAAATTTCCTGCTCAGCTAAGTAACAAATAAGTAACCTTCGTGGGGACTTTCTTAGGAATCTTAGGAAATTTCCTGCTTGGCTAAACAACAAATCAAGAAGCTTCATAATTATGACAAATAAGGAACCTTCATGAAAAATTTCATAAATTACTGTGTGGGCCTTTACAAGTTGGAAAGGTCAACACCATAACAGTCATCTTCATTGCTATTACCAAGAAGGTCGTTGTTTTCACTTCCTTCACTGGGAGGAGACGAACCAGAGGTGGACATGGTTGTCTTAATTTTGCTTAGCAATTCTTGTTCTGAGGATGAAGAGGCCAGTTCTTGAAGAAGCTTGTTCTTAAGTTCTTTAAATTGTGATGGCTTCTTATGATTCTTCTTAACCAAAGAAGGATTAGCAAGGAACCATTGATTAACCGCTTCAATACTTACTAATTTCATGTTGAACTGAGGCCACCATTTAACACTAAATTCTCTGGCGACCCATTTACGGATGAGGAATCTGATACTTCTGATAGAAATTATAATCCCAAACATTAATCCAAGCAATTCCAAAAGCGGCATAAAAATGTAAAAGTCCGGAACCCCGAGGAAAATCGGTTTTTGAGTAAACAAATTATAAGAATCCTTAGCAAGTTGAGGAAGAATATCAACACAAGCACCAAGTGGTACACATCCAATCGGCAAACCATGAGGGAAAGTTTTTTATCCCTTTTTGGAACCAAAAGAACCAAGAGTGAGAATATGGCACGAGGAGCATAAATCTGTACCAAGCTTGCTTTCGATAATCCCAAGTAAGTATAAGTTTGAGGATCAAATTTAATTGAAAATGATTTTGGAGTGTGAGGAGCTTGATTCCAATCTTTTGGACCTAAAACCTTAAGGATCTTTACTTTAGAAAAATCAATATAATCGGGGTTGGTATCACTATAATAATGATCTAAAGAGATTGATTCAAGATATCAATGAGGATGAGTTCATAAAAAGTTCTGTTTCTTTTTAAGTGACTCTTGAGGAACAAAATGAAAATCTGGGGGAAGCATGTTGAATGATTTCTCGAGGGGTCGAATGAGGAGAAAAGAATCCTGGTTCAAGGGTGATTATAGGTTCAAAAATATTTTTCTTAACGTATTTGCATTCTTCTGTGGTAGGAGAATTGGTGAGTAGCGGTGAAGATTGTTTGGTCTCTGAGGAGTTCTAGATGGAGTACCAAGTAATGGTTTGTGAGTAAGATAGAGGTGTAAACCTATTGGGTGAGGGAGATGAAGGTCGTCTGTTGAATAGGATTAGGAACATGAACTAGGGTGGAAGACCCTTTTAAGGAGGTAGATGACCTTGTACTTATCTCGGTGTTCTTATCTGCGAGAAATCTGCATGTACTTATCCGAGTAATTTTCTTAGCCTTTGATTTTGATGAGGAGCTAGCGGCCATTGTAGCCCCGCAAAACTCTCTACGGTTAGGAAATCGGGAAGATAATTATCTTTTCCTTTAATATGTTGAATATCAAAATCAAAACAAGATAACAATGCTTGCCATCTGGCAAAAATCTGTTTTGAAACCAAGTTCTTAACATCCTTTTGAATAATTGAAGGAGCTTGACTTTGCAATCAGTTTTTAACAAAAACCTTTTATTAAATAAATCATCTTGAAATTTTGTGATACTTAGCACTATAGATAAAACTTCTTTCTTAACAAGATACTATAATTCTTGAGTTGGTAGGTCTAACTCAGTGATATCGACGACTTGTTCTTTGGATGACTCGGTAGTAATCGCTTTAACACTCCCCATACCCCAAATCGAGGCATCTGTTTCTACTATGAGAGAGGCTTGAGGATCAGGAAGTCCTAAACAAGGAATATTTTTACTAAATTCTTAACTTGTTGAACAAAGCATTAGTCATTTGATTATCCCAAGGAGGCGGGTCTTTTCTTAGCCTTTTAAATAAAGGAGCACAAATTATTCGTATATTAGGAATAAAGTCCGCCACATAGTTAACACATCCTAAAAATCTTTGAAGAGTATTCTTATCTTTGAGTTCGTTAGAGAACTTATCCGCAAATTCTATGGATCTTTCTATGGGAACAATAGTACCTTGATTAATTTCGAATCCTAGAAATCTAGTCTTAGTTTGGAATAGTTTCATTTTCTTAGCAGAGATTACTAAACCATTTTCTTTAATAAGATTAAAGAAAGTTTCTAAATGATTAAAGTGTTGATCAATAGAGTTCTTGAATACTAATACATCATCTAGATATACTATGGTGAACTTTGAGTAAGGATTCAAAATATTATTCATTATATTTTGAAATTCGAAGGGCATTTTTTAATCCTTGAGGCATTACATTCCATTCATAATGTCCAAAGGGTACTACAAAAGCGTTTTGTACCTATCTTCTTCACTACTTCTATTTGATAGTATCCAGATTTCATATCAAATTTCGAGAATATATTAGCTTTGATGAACTCTACTTACTAAATCTTTTTATTAGGAATTGGATACCTTATCCATCTTAAAACCTTGTTTAAAGGTTTATAATTAATTACTAATGCTGGGGCACCTCTTTCTATTTCAAGCGTTCATAACATAAAATCTGCACAACTCAAGGGGACTTACTTGGTCTAATTAAATCCTTATCTAAATATTCTTGAATTTCTTTCTTACAATATTCTAAGTATTGTTGATTCATTTGAATAGGTCTTGCTTTAGTAGGAATATTAATTTCTTCAAATCCTTCTTCATATGGTAAAGTAAGCGTGTACCTTTTTCGTTCTTTAAAAGCATTAGGAAATTCACTACATACTTCTTGTTCAAATTTTGTTGAACATTTTTTATCTTATCTTGAACTTGGGGTTTATTTATTTGTTCTTGAATTCTTTTATATTGAACTTCTCTCGCTTAACATGTTTATGTGCTTTGTTTTCCTTTCTATTAAGTTAATCTTAGAAATTAATGAATCTTGAACCATGTTTAATTCTTTAATTAAAGGCGGTTTTATAAACTCAAAACAAATTTCTTTTCCTAATACATTAGTAACTAATCCTTTTTCGTTTCTTGAGAAGGGGTATAGTAAAGATAAAAAGGGAGTACCTAGAATTATTTGCTCGTAAATATTTTTTACTAATAAAAATGAGGTTTTATAACAAATTTTATTTTTACAAACCTTAGCATTATTTAGTTTATACTTAATTTGCATTTTATTTCGAAGCACTACTTAACGATTCGTGGTCTTATCGTAATACTTAGTTGGGATTAATCCTTCTTGAACACAATTCATATCACTCCCGAGTCTATTAAGGCTATAAAATTAAATCGTTCATCCTTTATTACTAACTCTATCGGACAATGCCATTTATGAACAATTACTTGACTTAATAAATGAATATAAGGATCTTTTTCGGGTCTTGACCGGTACTTGTATCTTGATTTTGTACTATTATTTGTGCTTGTAAATTTAGCATTTTGAATTCTAAATCAAGTATCTTTTTCTTTAAGTAATTTAACTTCATTCTTTAAATTTTTTATTTCTTCTTTGTAAATCCTTTAGGGTAACTTCATTTCTTTGAGGTTTCTTAAATCTTTCTAATACTTCTTTCATATCTATCTTTTGCACTTCTTCCTTTTTCTTATCCTCGTATTCTAGAAATTCTTTTATTTTTTGAATGAACTCTTGCTTAATGAGATGATTCTTCCATGTTTTCTATTATGCTTAATAATGATGATGCTTGATCTCTAGTAATTACATTAATAGTTTTTAAGCACGATGAACAATCACATAGTTACGGTCCTAAGCCTGTACATTCTTTCTCACTATCGCTTTCTAATTCGGATGAAGATGAGTCTTTTAATTGATTAACCATTTCTTCTTGAATCGTAATCTTCTTGAGAAGATTCGAGTTCATTAATTAATATATTTATTAAAGATTTCTTTAATTCTTCATCAATTTTTAGATTATTAATTTTTTGTTTTACTTTCTAGTCTTTCTTATAATGTCCTACTCGACCACATTTATAACATACTATTTCGTTTTTAGACTTAGATGATCTGTACTTATTTTTCTTTGATGTTCTAGGTTTTGATGAACTTGCTTCTTCTCTATATTGCTTTTTATAGTAGCGTCTAGATTTTCTTGATTTATGGGGAACATATTTTTGAACTTTCTTTTGTTTGCTTGGAGCTTTGACTCCTTCTATTCCCCACTGGGAACAAAATGATCCTAATTCTTTTCTAGTGGTTTTTGCTTCATTCTTAAGCTTATGTTGAAGTTTAAGATCTAAACACACTTGCAATCCAGTTTCTATAATATAATTAGACAATTGACCAAACGTAAGTTGATCATAAGGAATTGTACCATCATTTTGACTGAATCATTACTTTAACTTTTTCTGCAAACAATTTAGGAAGACCAGCTATAAATCTTTCTTTCCAGTAATCAGCTGATGCATCACTTCTTAAATATAGCTTAGACAAAAACATATCCCTATACCATCTATAATCAGACATGGAGGGACAATATAGATTAACAATTTGGTCTCGCAATTCTTTCTTTGAAATTTTAAGGGTTCTCCTATAAAATGCTTTGTTATTGTGTACAAAAGAGTTGTTCAAAGACATCTTCAAATACTTGTCCATTAGAATCAATTTTTGTTGAATTCATTATAAAATCTTTTTCTCCTTGGCTTAGCACATTATCCCACCATCCTTTAAGTGGCTGTAAATCCCATAACAATTAAGGAGGTGAAGTTCTATCAAGTATTATTTTTCCCTTTAAAGGTCATTTGCTTGCCATAGTCATTTGTTGAACAGTGTCTAAAATTTGTTGTTCACCTAATCCGTCTATATTCCATTCATTAATTGATTCACCGAGAAAAGGCTACGAGAATCTTGAAAAGGTCTTTCTTCATCCTGAACATCAGGATATGTGGGTCTTGGGTAATAATTTCTAGTTTTTGAGACAGGCATATCTTTCCTTAACTTATTAACTTGAAGATTTAAAAGTTCATTTTCCAATTCTTCAATTTTTTGTAAAGTATGTATCTTGGGTGTAGAACTCGTTCCTATGGTTAACTGTTCTAATTTTTTCTTAATTTCTTCAATAGAGTTGTCAGATTTTGAACCAAAGTGTATATTTTTTAAATCGATTCTGGGACATTAATTACCTTATAAATGGGTCTATTAGGATCTAAATTTTTATTAACATTTTGGTGATGTATATTCTTTAGGTTTTTCACTTATTTGATTATCTATCCTTTCTAATGTTTTAGACATAGTATGGAGCATTTGATTAGAGTAATTAAGTTGTTGATGAACTTTATTAAAATCGCCCTTATCTATAGGTAAATTATGAGCTCTTGAAGCTATTGCCTTAAAAGGGGTGGCTTCAACTTCTAACCCTTCTTTTGTGGTTACCTTAATGGTTTCTAAGGGAGGAAATTCTGAAATTATTATCTTGTCTTTCTCTGTTTTTCACGAAGTTGATATTTTATTATTTACTAATATTTCTGGTATTCTTATAAAAGGATTTTGAATATTATTTTCTTTGCAATACTTTTCAAGCCAGTCAAAGAAATATAAATTAATTTGTTGTTCCCTTAAATATGAGTAAAATTCTTCTCTAAACTTAGTAGTTTGTTTTTTACTAAAATTCTTAAAATACCAATCTCTTTTATCTTTATTATAAGGAGCTTCAAAATCATTACTTATCCATTTTTTATCTATTTCAAAGGGTTCTTCTTTAGTTGATACATTAATGACTTGGGATCTGGTGGGTGAATATTCGGTGATTCGATCTATGAGTTTGTTGGTAAATTGGTTGAGGAACATTAGGTTCAAAGTTTACACCAGTTAGGTTTATATTAACAAGTGATCCATCTCCTGAATGTCTTGAGGAAGTAGGAGCGATTGAAGGGATGTTAATTATCGGATTTGTAGGAGTGTTTAGTCTAGAGTGAGAATTAGACCTAAGCATTCCTATCCTTATATTAGAACCATCTTGAACTATGGTTCTTATTCTAGTATTTCTTATTGGTTGAGGGGTATTACATCTGGAAACACCCAATCTTCAGAATCCTAGACAAGATTTCTTCATGAGATAATCTTTTAGGAGTTAGTATTGATGATTTCTTAAGATTTGCTTCCATAATTACAGTTTCATGCTTTGGGGATTGTCTTAGTGCTTTAAAGTTTTGATCTTCATAAGAGACTTTATAGTGAACTCTATACATAATGAGACATATGCTTAGTTCCTTCTTGAAAAATATTATCTAATATCTTAACATTTAATTCTAAAGCTTGCTTAGTCATATAATCATTTAATGGCATGGTATAATTAGGATAATAATTAAAGAAAACAGGACCATCATGCAAATTAGATTCTAAAATAGCGGTAATTTAATCATGAAGTTTTCTTAACCTTTTATCTCTTAACAAAATTAACACAGGATTATCAATTCCTAATCTATGTTGCCCTTTGGCGGCTACTTGAATTAACCCAATATGTATAAACTGATAATTATCCTTAACATGTTGATCAATAATATTATCTTTTAGTAAACTTATCGATTCACAAGGTTTTTCTAGAATATGAGTAGCTTCGAACATATGGATCGATCCTTAGGCTTGAATAAGGAAGTACTAGTTTTATAAATTTCTTTAGGAGGAACATAAGGAATTGCCCAATTTTGAAGATTGTTTTCAATATTAGCAATTTCTAATTCATTTGCTTGAACACGATCTTGATCTACTTCTAATCTAGAGGATGCGATTTAAAGCGTGAGGAACCTATGCTAGAAGCCTTCCCGCTACGGAAGGAGAGCTCGCTTAAGTTTCGAATATCCTAGACATAATGAAGGAATTCTCTTACGGGACCACCACTTGCATGTACGGGACCACCTAACCTTGCCTTCTCCTAAGCACTAACACAGTGACCAACGTACCGACCAAGGGCTGACCAACGCTAAGTCCTTCTCCCTTCCTTAGGCTTCGGATACTCAGAACCTCTTACGAGGCTCTGATACCAGTAACGACAGGACCGACGGCATAGGCTCAACAGTAGTATAAATATGCATTTGAAAATAGAAAGAAGAGATAGATCAGAAATCAGGATCAAAATACTTTATTAATAATTTCAAAATACTTACAGAGTACTTGATACAAAATTACAAGTCTTGAACAAAAGCTGAATTCCAAAGGTTTACAAAGGAAACAGAATACAAGAGTTTTGATACAAAGTGTTTACAGAAATTTTTCCAACTAAAATTTTTCCGATGCCTTTCTCTGAAGAAGCTTCAGCTTTTATAGAGAAAAGACTTCGAATATGCACACATCAGGAACCTTCATGGGAAGCTTCGTGCTACGCTAGATGACAAGTGAGGAGCCTTCACGGGAAGCTTCATCCTGAGTTAGATGACAAGTAAGGAATCTTCTCAGGAAGCTGCATGCTTGGCAAGACAACAAACTAGGAAACTTCATAATTAGACAAATGAAGTAAACGACAAATAAGGAGCCTTCGTAGGAATCTTGACGAATAGCTAGACGACGAATAATGAACCTTCATAGGAAATTTCCTGCTCAGCTAAGTAACAAATAAGTAACCTTCGTGGGGACTTTCTTAGGAATCTTAGGAAATTTCCTGCTTGGCTAAACAACAAATCAGGAAGCTTCATAATTATGACAAATAAGGAACCTTCATGAAAAATTTCATAAATTACTGTGTGGGCCTTTACAAGTTGGAAAGGTCAACACCATAACAGTCATCTTCATTACTATTACCAAGAAGGTCGTTGTTTTCACTTCCTTCACTGGGAGGAGACGAACCAGAGGTGGACATGGTTGTCTTAATTTTGCTTAGCAATTCTTGTTCTGAGGATGAAGAGGCCAGTTCTTGAAGAAGCTTGTTCTTAAGTTCTTCAAATTGTGATGGCTTCTTATGATTCTTCTTAACCAAAGAAGGATTAGCAAGGAACCATTGATTAACCGCTTCAATACTTACTAATTTCATGTTGAACTGAGGCCACCATTTAACACTAAATTCTCTGGCGACCCATTCGGATGAGGAATCGATACTTCGATAGAAATTATAATCCCAAACATTAATCCAAGCAATTTCAAAAGCAAAGATAAAAATGTAAAAGTCCGGAACCCCGAGGAAAATCAGTTTTTGAGTAAACAAATTATAAGAATCCTTAGCAAGTTGAGGAAGAATATCAACACAAGGACCAGTGGTACACATCCAATCGGCAAACCATGAGGGAAAGTTTTTATCCCTTTTTGGAACCAAAAGAACCAAGAGTGAGAATATGGCACGAGGAGCATAAATCTGTACCAAGCTTGCCGATAATCCCGAGTAAGTATAAGTTTGAGGATCAAATTTAATTGAAAATGATTTTGGAGTGTGAGGAGCTTGATTCCAATCTTTTGGACCTAAAACCTTAAGGATCTTTACTTTAGAAAAATCAATATAATCGGGGTTGGTATCACTATAATAATGATCTAAAGAAATTGATTCAAGATATCAATGAGGATGAGTTCATAAAAAGTTCTGTTCTTTTTAAGTGACTCTTGAGGAACAAAATGAAAATCGGGGAAGCATGTTTGAATGATTTCTCGAGGGGTCGAATGAGGAGAAAAGAATCCTGGTTCAAGGGTGATTATAGGTTCAAAAATATTTTTCTTAACGTATTT